>BQNB010015368.1:8719-73377 GCA_026074375.1 Tanacetum coccineum
GTAAGAAATAAATTAGCTAGTATATATAATAATATGATCCCGTATAGAGAAATAACATATGGAGAAATTTTTAATTTTACTAATCAAGTAGGATTAGCAATTTGTTCTGATCTAAAATTGAAAGATAAGATTAAAAAAGAAGGAATAAATAATAAAAAAGAATTAGGAAACTTTTGCGAACAATATGGTTATGAAACAATAAAATATCCTTCAAATTATAAAAGAATACCAAGAGAAAATAAATATACAAAGGAAACAAAATTATTAACACATCAGAAGTTAATAAAGATATAGATACTTTAGTTGTAAATGAAATACAAATGATAAATTGTCAAAGATGGTATACCAGAGTAAACATAGTAATTAATGAAAATTTTAAACTATCTTTAATAGCATTAATAGATTCAGGAGCAGATTTAAATTGTATTCAAGAAGGGATAATACATACCAAATATTATGAAAAATCATCTCAGAGATTATCTGGACCTAATGGATCTAGATTAAATATAAGTTATAAATTATCTAAAGTTCATATTTGTAAAAATAATGTTTGCTTTAAAACGCAGTTAATCTTAGTTAAGAATTTAAGCTCTCAAATTATATTAGGACAACCTTTTGTAACTCAGATATATCCTTTTTCCGTAAATGAAAAAGGAATTCTAACCAAGATATTAAACAAAGAATTAACATTTGAATTTACCACACCAATGGTAACAAAAGAAATAAATATGATACAAAATAAAGAAAAGCATATAAAATCTTTGATAAATGAGATCGATGATATAAGAATAAAAAATCAATTACAAGAAAATTACATTAAAAGTAAAGTCATAAATCTAGAAGATAAATTTAAAAAGAATGTATGTGCTACTACCCCAAACGCTTTTTGGAAAAGAAAGCAACATATAATAAAATTACCTTATATAAAAGAATTTAATGAAAAAGATATACCTACAAGATCAAGATCTATACATATGTCTCAAGAATTAGAATTACATTGTAAAAAAGAAATACAAGATTTATTAGATAAAAAATTAATAAGATCTTCTAAATCTCCTTGGTCATGTTCGGCCTTTTATGTTATAAATCAAGCTGAAATTGAAAGAGGAGCACCAAGATTAGTAATAAATTATAAACCATTAAATAAAGTATTAGAATGGATAAGATATCCTATACCTAATAAAAGAGATTTATTAAAGAAATTATATGATTCAAAAATATTTTCAAAATTTGATATGAAATCAGGATTTTGGCAAATTCAGATAGAAGAAAAAGATAAATATAAAACAGGTTTTAACGTACCTTTTGGTCATTACGAATGGAACGTAATGCCATTTGGTCTAAAGAATGCCCCTTCTGAATTTCAAAATATTATGAATGATATAATAAATCCTATAAGCAGTTTTGCAATAGTTTATATTGATGACATATTAATATTTTCTAAAAACATAGATCAACATTTTAAACATTTAAATATATTTTATGATATTATATTCAAAAATGGATTAGCAGTCTCACCTACTAAAATAAGTCTTTTTAAAACAGAAATAAGATTCTTAGGACATGATATAATTCAAGGAACAATAAAACCCATAAGAAGAAGTTTAGAATTTACGCTGATGAAATAAAAGATAAAAAACAGTTATAAAGATTTTTGGGATGTTTAAATTACATACATGACTTTTTTAAAGATTTAGGAAGCCTTTGTAAACCATTATATGATAGATTAAAGAAGAACCCTAAACCATGGACGGATAAGCATACTAAGATAGTTAGAGAAATAAAAAGTAAGATTAAAGAATTACCATGCTTAAATATACCTAACCCTGAGGCATATCTTATAGTTGAAACAAATGCTAGTGACATAGGTTATGGAGGAATATTAAAACAAAGATTAAAAGATAGTAAAACTGAATTTTTAGTTAGATTATACTCAGGATCATGGAATGACACCCAGAAAAACTATTCTACCGTTAAGAAAGAAATTTTAAGTATTGTTTTAAACATTAAAAAATTTGAAGATGATCTTTATATGAAACCCTTTTTATTAAGAATCGATTGTCTTTCTGCTAAATCTATTATTGAAAAAGATGTTAAAAACTTAATTTCTAAACAGATTTTTGCAATATGGCAAGCTTTATTGAGTAATTTTGATTTCAAAATTGAACATATTAAAGGAGAAAACAATCATATACCAGATTTCTTATCAAGAGAATTTTTACAGGGATGAGTTCCGATAAAAAGACAGCTTTACCAAAACCAAGAATTCCTACTCCTTTTATTTTACCAAGATTTCCATCTCCCCCATCACCTACAAATTACTCACAAAACAGATTTATTCCCCTTACTCCATATCCATCTACACCTACTACCAGCCCAATAATAAGACCAACTTATTCTGTATTAGCAAAATTACAAGGAATGCCACCATCTCCCAATCCTTATAACATACTTCCTACAACCGCCTCTTCATCTACAAATAAAACAGAATTCCATATTAATCCAAATACTCAAGTCATAAAGATTCTTGAGCCCATTGAAGAACAGAAGTTAAATCAAGGGTTCACTGTTTTACTAGATTATTTATTTCCAAAAGAAACAAATTTTTACAAAAATGATTTTCAAACCAGACTATACTATGAAGCTATATTATTAGATAGTCATTCTGTTCAAATACGTCATAACTATAGCAGAAACGAACCAGAAAAATAGAATTTAGTAAAGTCAAAATAATCAAAGTAATTTCTTTAGAAGAATGGGGAAATAGACCATGTACACACAAAACTTTATCATGTTATCCAAATTATCCGGCCTATAATTATTATGACTATATGGAAGCTTGGGACAAAGCATTTTTATTAAAAGCCCACTTTCATACATGGTTCTTCCACTTTGCTGAAGAATTTTCATTAAATTATCCAAAATGGTTTGTGAAGTGGTTTAGATCTATGGGTCAGATCCTAGAAAGTTTTCCTACAAAAGTTTTAGAAGGTTATAACCAGTACAATACTATGTTTATACAAGAAGGTGTACCTTCATTCGAGTACACTCTCCAGTTTTCAGCTATTTTTAAGTTACCATAGATTTTATCTTTCACACATAAAAAGAAGGAAGCAGAAGGCACTTCACCACCACTATTAATTAGACAGTTTAGTGTTAAATGGTGGAAACAGATTAATGATAATCAAGCAGACAAAGAAGCGGTTATCAAATATTACAAAAGCCTTATTCAAGAGACCCCAAGCACTTCTACTTCAAGAACAAAGTCAGTATCAAAGTTATCTAAATCAAATAGCGAGCTTGCTAAAAAGATTCTAGATTGTAACGATGATGAAGAATTTGCAAGAATGATGAATCCAGGATCCATATGATAGTATAGATATATTATAAAAATGTAAACTTTATTAAAGATATAAGAAAAATGTAAAGTAATGTAAAGATTTTCTAGAAGAAGTATTATTCAAGACGTAAGCAATGATGATAGAAGAAAACATTATTGAAGACACGTACCCGATGGAAACAGAAGACAGTATTATTGAAGACAGTTGTGCAACATTATTAAAGAAGATTGATTACTTTATTAAAGAATGATTGAAGACAGCCATACAACTTTAACTGGCACTTGCCGGTTACTAAAGAAAGGGATACCCTTTGAAGACCCTATAAAAGAAAGAGAAAACACAGAGAGACATCATCCTCCATTTTATGAAGAAAAACCCCTCTCTAAAAATATCCACTACCCAATGTTCAAAAAGTTTAGACTTTCAGATTATTATATCTCCAGTACCGTTAGAACAGACGATATAACAGATTTGTATTTCTGAGCAAAGTTCTAATAAAGATTTCAATAAAGGTATAAATTTATAAACAAATTTCTATATTCAGATTTTCCTTTATGAATTTCTTAAACTTCTTATTAATTGTTACGAATTTAATTTTTAGAAGTTATTATTTATATGATTTATGTTACTATTAGAACTTTTTATTATATATTATACAAAATAATAATTTCAATTTAGTTATTAGCGAGATCTTGTCCCTAATTAAATATATATAATATATATATAAATTAAATATAAAACTAAATATATATATATATATATATATATATATATATAAAATTATATATATAATATAAATATAAATCATACAATATCAATATATACCTACCCTACCTTCGCGTATATTTTACACTAATTTATATAAGAGTTATTATATACAAACTATAAAATATTTCTGAGGTCAAAAGTATACAATAAGCTCGTAGGTCCCAGAGAAATTCCTGAAACATTAATTTATCTTATATGAATATTTTACCATCATATCATACATACCATAGATGCATTCATTTCGCCATGAAACATCTTCATCCCTGACATGAGTCCCTTATTATTTACCGACGCATCATCTTGCAATCACTGTTTACCTTCTATGCTGCTACGCATACTGCATACCTGGTTTTCAATATAAAGGCGATTTAAATAAACTTTTTCTTGTGCAAGTTTATGGCTGCCACCTACCATTCCTTCTCTTCTGTTGATAATCTAGTGGACCCGATCGAGACCAAGGGTGTATATTATTCACCTAAGCCCCGTCCTAACAGTTGCTTTTCCTGCAGCGGCAGTGGTGAGGACATTAGCCTAACACGGGGAGGCTATACGGGCATACAAGGGCATTTGTTAGGAGTGCCCATACAGGAGGAGCTGACAGCTTTGAGATTTAGGGTAGACATTGCTGAAGCAGAGAATGCTTCACTGCGCGCTAGGATTAAGACTGTGGAGGCAGTCGAGAAGGTTACTCATAACCATAAGAGGCTGGCTCGTATTGGGATTTAGCAACAGTTGGTTACAGTTCAGGAGTCCCACCGTCAGGACCGAGAGGACTTCAGAAAGCTCAAGGAGCTCGAGACCAGTCAGTTCGGACAGCGCTCATAAACATCTTGCTTCATGACTTATGTACTAGCTAATATTGGAGATTTGTAGTGTTAAGAAAACATGTAGTCTTTTGGTGGGAAGAAACAATGAACCCAATTATCTATCAAATTTTGGTGTTGTGAAAATTTCGTCAATCTTATTTCAACTCTCTACTTGTTCATGCAAGCCACTTACTAAAATATTATGACTTTATGAAACATTTCACTATCACATGATAAACCATTTTACTATCATTGACAAATTATTTTACTATCGTAAGATAAACTAACATCTTGTTTTTACCTTATGGAACTATTTTGTCTCCATCGCATAAATTATTTTACCATCTTGAGCTATTGTCTTATAAATTATCATACGGTCATCTCGCAAATCATTTTGTTATCCCCTTATAAACTACCTTGTTTTCTTATCTGGTGAATTATTTTCTCACGCTGTAAACCATTTTGACACTACTTTATACATAACACTATTTTGACGAAAATGAGCATCGCATCGTTAGACCTCAAATACACAAAGCATGATCACCTATGTATAATTCAGGAAGGACCATGCCATGCTAAGAGTAGTCACCATAAAACTTTTGTCAGTAATCCATTTTCTACTTACATCATTGAAAAGCAAAGTTTTGTGTGCGTACCCAAAAAACGCGTTTACTTCGGGAAATCGAATCAGTAACCATTTACTATAGGAAGTCGATATCATCCCACACCAAACCCTAAAATTCTTCAGAGTATAAACAAGGAGTTAAGAACATTAAGATAACAAAGTTGGTTAACGCATATATTTGGAGGATTAGGATAAGAACCCGCACCTCTTCATCAACACCACTCCGGAAGGCAACTCAACTAGAATTTCGGGATGAAATTTTTTTAACACGGGGAGACTGTAACAATTCACATTTTCACATCTTTTTACGTCAATAAATATTCAACTATTTATTTTAAACTTTTACGCGTTCACTTTAAATTTTAACCGTTTAGTTAAATCGCGTAAACTAAAAATCAACAATCAACATAAACGGGCATCAAACAAATAAAAGTTTACGTCAAGCAAGTGTTATATAATTATTACGAGGATAATTTATAACTTTTTATATTTTATTTTTATTGGTTACGTAAAACGTTTACGTTTCGCAATAAAATACATTTAGGCATACCCGAAAGCACCTATACCTATCTATACTCAAACAAATACCCACCATTATACCCAATATCCAAAATTAAC
Source organism: Tanacetum coccineum (assembly GCA_026074375.1). NCBI lineage: Eukaryota > Viridiplantae > Streptophyta > Magnoliopsida > Asterales > Asteraceae > Tanacetum > Tanacetum coccineum. Next base: position 14,878 of record BQNB010015368.1, read on the forward strand.
TCATTTTTCACTTCTATAACTACTCATGGCCAGATACAAGTAATACACACTCAAATAAAATCCCAAAACACTCCACTAATGTCTTATCACTTTGTTATATCTTACACAAGTACCCTAAACCTATTTTACTAGAAATTGGCACATCAAAGGTGTCCTCCCACCCCCATCTAGCCTTTCCCTCCTCCTAGGGAGGAGGAGAGCTCTTACAACATTGTACCAAGACCACCCTTGTATCCATGGTTTAGTTTAAAGTTGTTTTAACATTACTAGTGACTATATAAGTCAAGTCATAGGAAGACTTCTACTCCTTACCATTTACAAGCAAATAAAACATACACAAACTCTCTCAACAACACCATAACCCATGGCTCGTAAATAACAACTAGGGTTTCCCATAATTTTTGATTTTACAAAGATACAAGTATTCAAGGTTTGATATTAGGCATATCTAAGGTGTTACAAAGGGTATTGGAAGCTTGGGTATTGGTTTAATAAAGGTTATACAAGCAAGAAGGAACTAGGGTTTTCTAGTTGGTTTAGGGTTTTCTTGAACTATTTAGGGTTAAATACTTGTGTTGATCGTGTGTATCATCTTCATTCATCTTCCTAAGGTCTTCTATAAACCCTAAACTCTTCAAGTTATTCATTTCATATTTTATATAATTGCTATATAGTTAATCACCACTTAGATTTATTTTATAAGTTTATAAAATAAATATACACATATACAAATTTGAACTTATATATTTCTATGGTGAAATGATGTTAAAAATATACTAGAACACAAGAATACACTTTGTATAAGTGTTGGGTAATTTATAAGTTTAGTTTATAAATTAATTTGTTAAAAGTTTAATTACAAAAGTTATATATATATATATATATATATATATATATATATATATATATATATATATATATATATATAATAAATATATAAAATAAGTCATGAGGACTTAATACTTGGACAATCATTATGGATATGAATATGAGAACCTAAATATGTAAGACATATGGTATAAAGTAAATTAGAGGATTAGGATCCTCTAAAGTAGGTTTCAACATGATAGGTCATGTTCATCAATCAAATGCAAGTTAAATTGTAAATGATTTTTTTTAACTTATAATGAAGGGCCCACTTGTTTTTTCACTCCTCACAAAACATACAACTTTACCTATCATGTTAAATGTAAACTTTAGATGATCTTTTTCTTAAATTAGAGGACTTGTACAAATTAATCAAGTAATGATTTATAAAAACTAATTTATACACTTTTTATATATATGCAAACTGTTTTAAGAATTCTGCATGGGTTCGGAATTTTATAAATTCAGGAAACATTTTATTAAAATAGTACATATTATGAGGATCATAAGCATATAAAGAACTCGAAAAACCAAGCTATAACGAAGAAGTTATGACATTTGCAAGGTTACGATAATTAAATATATAAAAGTATTTTTATAAAAGTTATTTTATAAAAATAGATATTGTATCAGATCTGAGAAGAATGTACAAATATTTTATAATAATAGTACATGTCACGAGGATTCCAAGCATATAAGAAACTCGAGAAACGGGATTAAAACGAATGAGTTACTAGTTTTGAAATATTTAAAGTTATAAAAGTAATTTTATAAACATTTTGAATTTACAGTTCCAACTCATATTTTTATAAAAATAGTGAACATTTTATTTGAATAGATTATTTCATCACGATTCCATACATATAAAGAACAAGCGAAACGGATTTAAAATGAGTAAGTTACGAGTTTTCAAAGATTTCGGATAAATAGAAATTACAAATACTAATTTATTTTTATAAATATTTTTCTGTAATTTTTATAAAAATGTTAAATCTGATAGAAACTAAAAATATGGTTTACAAGTGTTTTCGAGTTCGTTTGGACTATAAAAACCTTAAGAAATAATGTCGTATCATTTATATAATATTTATATACGTTTTTAACTTTATAAATATTATTTTATAAAATAATTAAACTAATTATATAATATCATTATATAATAAATAAAAATATTAAATCATGTATTATTAATAAATAATCAATTGTTGGACAAAGATAACATTTTCTTTACGAATACAAATACATATACCTTTATTTAACAAAGTACAATTTAAATATTGTTTTGACATTTTAAATTAAACAAAAACTATTAGGCGGTGATGTAACTCTATAACTTATGATGTTGTATTTATATTAAATACATTATACTTATACGACCTATAATTAATTAGGTTACATTCCAGATCGTTTGCGACGATTACTTATTGATTTCGCGACAAACACTACTTTCACTAGAGGTGAGTTTATAGCCCTCTTTCACTTGTTTTACATTTACTTTACAAATCTCGGGGGAGAATAAAATGCTCCGTTGACAACTTCGAGTTTACATATCCATTTACACTCTCTTTTACATACTCTCTGAATACGTGATACAACTTGATATCGTAACACATATAAGTACTCGGATACATGAATAGTTATAAACTCATTACAGATTTGGTTACAAAACTCATTTTCATATCTCACGGTGAGATACCATACTTGTTTTTACTTATGGACGCAACAACTTTACTTTTACTCGAATGATTACGGATTAGCTTAGGTTGCATGAACTGTTAATTACTCGGAGGGTAAGCGCGAATGTTATAAAATATATCTATTAGGGATTGACAACCCCCGTTCGGGTGATTAGCTCACACTAGTTCAAGATCGGACTAACGAACTTATACCATGTCAGATCACGACTGGCTTGGAGCCTCAGGGCCAGCACAACATACTCATGAACTCTCACCGTGTCTTGAATAAAGTGGCATACTGATAAGTCTACGTCGCAGTTTTATGAACTTAAGGGTATAATCATAATCACACCTTATGTTGCATACTAGGCAATACATACTTGAAACATTTTGTGATATTGTGTTCATTTATCGTACTCTTTAATCAATTGCGGTCCAACTTTTATACAAATCTTTGATCTCAACACGCATACTTATATATTTGTGACTATCATAAGGGTTGAAATGGTCCTACATACTTTACAAATCTTTATTTCCAACATTTTAACAAATGCATTTATCATGGTTCATGTTTACACGCATTTTGAGAACCTACATATTTGAGTTTATGCGTTGCAAGTCTTGTATGGGCGGGACTTGTAACACAGTAAATTTGTATATATAGTTTTTGTGATTTACATTTACATTTACAAAAATCTATCACCAACTTTATCTAGACACTTTTAAGCATGTTTTTCTCAGGTGAATTAGATGCTTGGTTTACTTGATTTGCATTGAAATCTAAACAATACAAGATTACTTTTCAAACGACACATTTAGAGGTCGTTCTCTCAAGTCTTATGCAATGGTATTATGAAGTAACGCTCCCGGACATACTTTCCGCTGTGACCCATTTGGGGGTGTTACAATTGTGGTGCAGGAGATAGGTAGTATTGTTGTGAAGCAGAGGATAGCTGTGGATAATACTCAGTCGAGTTCAAACGAGATAGAGAATTGGCAACTAAAGAAATCTGATCCAGATACGTTTGTCTTGCTAAACGAACTTCATTGGCATGAGCTTTATGTTGCCTTAGATGTGCTTACAAGTGATCAAAGTTAGTGGTATGCATGTCTTTTGCTAATTTGACGTCCATGACAAATTTGCTCCATTTAGGTTGAAGATGATTGACAAACTTTGTGTTGACTTGGAGTGGTTTCATTGTCATGCCAATGGTATGTATATCATTGATCAGCTGGGCAAATCGCATATAATACGAAAGAATTATCTTTTCATGCATAGAAGTGAATGTGTCAAAATCATCATACAACTTGGACTCTTGCTCTTGCAATGATAACTCTGAACCTTGAATGAGTAGTTTGACTCTATCCCAAATCTGCTTTGCATCTTCATTATGATTAACCAAATTGAAAATGTCTTGAGGTAAACCTTGCATAACAATGTTTTTTGCCTTGATGTCAACTGATTCACGAATATTTTCTTCATCTGTGAGATCAGTGTATGTTCGTGCTTTGATCGTTGTTGGAGTAGTTTCATTTCCGGGTTCTACCATTGTTCCATACTAGAAAGGTCCGTTGAGCACTAAATCAACAAGTAACTTGCCATGTTCCTTGCCTTTGATGTACAAGAGCATACGACTTGCCCATGAACTGTAATTAGTCTTATCCAACATCGAATGTATGTTACCAGCCTTGGCAACAATGACATATTCTGCTAATGATAAACTCATTTTGAATTACTTGAAGTGTGAATTGAAATGATTAGATCGAATCAGTGATTGATGAGAATTCTATGCTGATGATGTCATGTTTTCCTTCTTTGTCAATCAATCTAATAGTCCACAGTTGGACAATGAAGATCTGGAGCAGATTGATACTGATGATCTTGAAGAGATGGATCTCAAATGGCAGGTGGCCATGCTTACCATGAGGGTGAAGAGATTCTTAAAGAAGACAGGAAGGAATCTGAATTTCAATGGCAAAGAAACTGTTGGCTTTGATAAGACAAAGGTTGAATGTTACAACTGCCACAGGAGAGGTCACTTTGCTAGGGAATGCAGGGCACCAAGGAATCAGGGGAATAGAAATGGAGATGCTCCAAGAAGGATTGTACCAGTGGAGACTCCTGCAAATGCCTTGGTTGTTCAAGATGGGATAGGTGGTTATGATTGGAGCTTTCAGGCTGAAGAAGGACCCACAGACTTTGCTCTAATGGCCCATTTGTCTTCAGGTTCATCCAGTTCATCAAGTTCAGACTCTGAGGTACATACTTGCTCTAAAGATTGCTTAAAATCATATGAAACTCTTCAAAAATAGTATGATCAACAGCGTGATGCTCTTAAAAAATCTAACCTAGAAATTATAGGTTATCAATTAGGCTTAGAATCATTAGAAGCTAGAATTGTTGTTCATCAAAAAAATGAAGCTGTTTATGAGGAAGACATTGCATTTTTGAAATATGATGTTAAGGTAAGAGATAATTCTATAACAGAGCTTAAAAATCAGTTAGCAGAGGCTTTAAGAGAAAAAGATGATTTAAAACTAAAATTAGAAAAGTTTAAAACATCATCTATGAAGCTAACTGAATTGATAAACAATCAAATAAGTGTTAATAGCAAGTATGGTGTTGGTTTTGACAGTCAAATGACTGAGAATGAACTGCATGATATTTATAAGAATAATAGTGAAGTGTTTGAAAGTGCATCTGATAGTAGTATGAATGAGAATGAAGAGGAAAATAATCAAGTAAATGATAGGTTTAAGAAGGTTGAGGGATATCATGCATGATGTGTTTCAAAAGCTTTAAATTTATAAGACTGAAAATACCGGACAATTATATGTAAACACACAGGTAAAAGTATAACCCACGTATGCAGTATAATCTTTTTAGGTAAAACCATGTCGTCCACAGGGATTAGAGTAGTGTTCGAATAATCAGAAAGAAAATAGACTTTAACAATTTTGAAAATAACTTTAGTTTTATCAATGATAATAAAGATGACTACTCCGATAGTTAAGAATAATTTACAAGTGTTGGAAATGATTTGACCTTGAAGATGGGACTTTAATTTATAAAAATCATTTCTCGTCAGAAAACATTTTTACAAATTAACTTGATTAACTTAAGACTTATATTTAGTTAACTAGACCAAATGTGTCACTCAAATAATCCAGTTACTATTATATCAAAGCTTATTTTGTTTATCAATTTATGAAAGTGGATTTCTCAGCACAAACGTTAAAGACCATAGACAAATCTTTAAAACCACATAGATCATAACGGGTATTTTGACCAATACCGATATGATTATATAATCTAAGTTGATAAGCAAAAATGGACAAGATAAGATATAACAGGTTTGCAACATAAGCTTAAGATTAAAACGATCAAAATCATACCAAACACTTATTCATTATCGTAACTTCATCGAGTAGTCATGAGAGAATTAGCCTCTCATGGCTAAGTAGTTCATAACAAAAGTAGATTTTACACAAACTTCCATTATTTCAATAATTAATTAGGAAACCGTCTTCGTTCTTGATCGTTAGATCTTTCTCTTCAACTTTAGAAGGTGTTTCTTGGTGTTTTTGGTGAAAGGAGGGAAATATGTGTGAGTGAGAGATGATTGATGAAGAGAGAATGGAGAGAATGGGATGATTTGAGGATGTAATTTCGTCCTCTATTTATAGGCAAGATTGGGTGCAAAATGCGGCGCACTTAGGAAAAAGTGCGGCGAAGTTTGGGAGTTAATGCGATTACATTTAATAACTTTTACTGGAAGTGCTGCGCACTTGCAAAGAAGTGCGGCGGTTTTGAAGAGTTAATGCAGGAGCATTTATTAGACTTTAATTCTTCAAACTTTAGGAGAATGTGCGGCGGACAATATTATAAGTGCGGCGGTGTTTTGGCTTCACAAGAAAGTGCGGCGCACAATGTAGCAAGTGCGACGGACTTCTTGATCTTTGGCTATATATCTTTTCTTTTCTTGTATTCGTCTCCCAAAATGTATAGATTCATAAGCCTGGGTCTCTAGTGTCTTCAAGTGAACCTATAAGCAATTCAAGCTTAATTAAGTACCAAAAGTTCATGAGAAATGATAAAATACACATAAATAACGTCATAGAAACATGTATAATTTTGGCGTTATCAATGTAGTTCCCCCTCCCTACACTGGGAACTACATGCCCTCAAGACCTGACTTATCCTTTGCTGGATTAGATGATTCTGTCTATAAGACTAATGTGAGTGAAACTATCTCTAGTGTGCCTAGAACTGAATTAACTGAATCTAAGTCTAGTAAGGATAGTTTGGAACAACCTAAAGATGTTAGGCCTAGTGCTCCTATCATTGAAGAGTAGGAGTCTGATAGTGATGATGATTGTATGGTTAGACCTTCAATTGAACAGAATAAACCTAGTTATGCTAAAGTCAATTTTGTTAAATCAGATGAAAATACTAGGAAATCTGTTATTGAATAACTCACATATAGGCAAGCTGAAAACCTTAAGAAAAGCCAGAGTCCTAGGGTTAATAAAAGAAATTGGAATGGAATAATGACTCAGAAACTAGGGGATGGTTTTGAGTTCAATAAGAAAGCTTGTTTTGTATGTGGAAGTCTTAACCATTTAATCAAGGACTGTAACTTTTATGAGAATAAAATGGTTGGAAAATCTGTGTTGAATAATATGGGAAGGGTTACTGGTCAAAGGGAAGTTAGACCAGTATGGAACAATGCTCAGAGGGTGAATCACCAAAACAAATTGACTCACCCACATCCTAAAAGAAATTTTGTTCCAACAGCAGTTGCAACAAAGTCTGGACTAGTGCCAGTTAATACTGCTAAGCAAAGCTCTCCAAGAGCAGCAACATCAATTAGTACTGCCAGGCATGTTAATACTACTGCACTTAAACAAAAAGTGAATGCTGCATCACCCACAAAATATTCTTATTTTAAAGCACATTCACCATTGAGAAGGCCTTTTAACCAAAAATCAGCAGCTAAAACCAATAATTTTAATAAAAAAGTTTATACTGCTAAGGTTAATAATGTAACTACTGCTGGGCCAGAAGTAGTAGTTAGTACTGCTGAGGGAAAAAGGGAAAATGCTGTTAAGTCCTCAGCATGCTGGATTTGGAGACCAACAGGAAAAGTAATTGACCATATCTCCAAAGATAGTGGATCATACATGCCTAAAAGATTTGACTATGTTGATCCTCAAGGCAGACTCAAGTCAGTGATGGCTTGGGTCCCCAAGAGAAACTAATTCTCTTATTTTGAGTGCAGGGTAATCCATAATATGCTTTACAGGATCAAGGGATTTTTGATAGTGGATGCTCTAGACATATAACTAGAAAAAGTCCCACCTAACAGATTATCAAGACATTGATGGAGGATTTGTTGCATTTACTGGAAGTCCTAAAGGAGGTAAAATTACTGGAAAAGGTAAAATTAGGACTGGGAAATTAGACTTTGAAGATGTATACTTTGTAAAGGAACTTACTTTTAATTTTTTCTTTGTCTCACAAATGTGTGATAAGAAAAACAGTGTTCTTTTCACTGAGACTGAATGTCTTGTTCTATCTCCTGACTTTAAGCTACTTGATGAAAGTCAAGTTTTGCTTAAAGTTCCGAGACAGAACAACATGTACAGTTTTGATCTAAAGAATGTTGTTCCTTCAGGAGGTTTGACTTGTTTATTTGTAAAGGCTACAATTGATGAGTCTAATTTATGGCATAGGAGGCTTGGTCATATAAACTTTAAAACTATGAACAAACTTATGAGAGGAAACCTTGTTAGAGGCTTACCTTCAAAGCTTTTTGAAAATGACCATTCTTGTGTTGCTTGTCAGAAGGGAAAGCAACACAAAGCCTCTTGTAAGACCAAGCTTGTAAGCTCTATCAGCCATCCCTTACAAATGTTGCATATGGACTTATTTGGGCTAACATTTGTAAAGAGTATCAATCACAAGATATATTGCCTTATTGTCACTAATGACTATAGTAGATTTAGTTGGGTTTTCTTTTTGGCCACTAAGAATGAGACTAGTGGGATCCTTAAAACTTTTATAACTGGCATAGAAAATCAAATGAATCATAAGGTTAAAATCATCAGATGTGACAATGGAACTGAGTTTAAGAATAATGACATGAATCAGTTCTGTGGGATGAAAGGGATTAAGAGGGAGTTTAGTGTTGCTAGAACTCCACAACAAAATAGAGTTACTGAAAGAAAGAATAGGACACTAATAGAGGCAGCTAGGACTATGCTAGCAGATTCATTATTACCTACTACATTTTGGGCTGAAGCAGTTAATACTACTTGTTATGTTCAGAATAGGGTTCTAGTGACCAAGCCTCACAACAAGACACCTTATGAACTATTACTTGGTAGACCACCTAGTATAAGCTTTATGAGACCTTTTGGGTGTCCTGTGACTATTCTTAATACCTTAGATCCCCTAGGCAAATTTGATGGGAAGGCTGATGAGGGGTTCTTGGTTGGATACTCTATAAATAGCAAGGCTTTTAGGGTATTTAACACTAGAACTAGGAAGGTAGAGGAGAACCTACACATAAACTTTCTTGAAAACAAACCAAATATTACAAGGAGTGATCTAGAATGGCTCTTTGATATTGATTCACTGACAAAATCTATGAATTATGAGCCAATTACTGCAGGAAATCAAACTAATGGTGATGCAGGTATAGAGACAAATGTTAATGTAGGGCAAGCTAGATAGGAAAAAGCATCCAATGATGAATACATACTGCTACCACTCATGCTTTCTAATTCTCCACTCTCTTCAAGTACTCAGAGCACAGATGATAAGGATGCTGATGAGATACCAGATAAAGGAAATCATAATGTAAGTCAAAGAAATAGTCAAGAAAAGGAAGGAGGAGCTTCAAATAAAGAAGATGACCAGCATGTGCAAGATTTCAGAGTTGAATTGGATAATTTTCTTGTTCAACAGAAAGAAGGTTATGCTAACAGCACTAACAGAGATAGTACTACTAGTCCATCTGTTAGTACTGCTGGGCCAAGTATTAATGTTGCCAGTGAAAATATTAATACTGGTAGTCCAGATATTAATACTGCTAGTCCTATTAATAATGATTAAAGTATGCAATCTTTGGAAAACACTGGCATATTTGATGATGCATATGATGATAGAGAATTGGGTGTAGAGGCTGACCTTAACAACTTGGAAACCACCATGAATGTCAGTCCTATTCCCACAACCAGAATTCATAAGGATCATCCTATAGACCAGATCATTGGAGACATAAATTCATCTACTCAAACAAAGAGGATGACCAAGATTTCTAAAGAACATGCTATGGTCAGTTACATCAAAAAGTAGAGGAGAACAAATCACAAAATTATCAAAATTGCCTATTTACCTGTTTTCTCTTACAAATAGAACACAAGAAGGTGATTTAAGCTTTGACAGATCTAAGATGGATAGAAGCAATGCAAGAGGAGCTTCTGCAATATAAACTTCAAAAGGTTTGGACTCTGGTGGATCTTCCAAAAAGCAAGAGGGCTATTTGAACTAAGTGGGTGTATAGAAACAAGAAAGATGAGAGACGAATTGTAGTTAGAAACAAAGCAAGACTGGTTGCACAAGGTTATACCCAAGAAGAAGGAATTGATTATGATGAGGTTTTTGCTCCTGTTGCTAGGATTGAAGCAATCAGGTTATTTTTTGCCTATGCATGACTTATTGTGTACCATATGGATGTGAAGAGTGCCTTTTTATATGATACTATTGAAGAGGAGGTGTATGTGTGCCAACCTCCTGGTTTTGAAGATCCACAGTTCCCTAATAAAGTTTATAAGGTAGAAAAAGCTTTATATGGTCTACATCAAGCTCCTAGAGCCTAGTATAAGACCTTGTCTACCTACTTATTGGAAAATGGATTTAGAAGAGGTACTATAGATAAAACTTTGTTCATCAAGAAGGGCAAAGGTGATATCTTGTTAGTATAGGTGTATGTTGATGATATCATCTTTGGGTCTACAAAGAAGTTTTTGTGTGTTGAATTTGAGTAGATGATGCACAAGAGATTCCAGATAAGTTCTATAAGGGAGCTCACTTTCTTCTTAGGATTGCAAGTACAACAGAAGGAGGATGGAATCTTCATAAGCCAAGAAAAGTTTGTGGCTGATATTCTAAAAAAGTTTGATTTTGTCATTGTGAAGACAGCAAGCACTCCTATGGAGCCTAACAAGGCATTGGTCAAGGATGAAGAAGCTGTCAATGTGGATGTTCACTTATACAGATCAATAATTGGATCATTGATGTACTTAACAGCATCTAGGCTTGACATAACATTTGTTGTTTGTGCTTGTGCAAGGTTTCAAGTTACTCCTAAAGTTTCACAGCTGCATGCAGTAAAGAGGATCTTTAGATACTTAAAAGGTTAACCTAAATTGGGCCTTTGGTATCCTAAGGATTCACCATTTAACTTGGAAGCTTTTTCTGATAGTGATTATGCTGGAGCTAGCTTTGACAGAAAATCCACAACATAAGGTTGTCAATTTCTTAGCAAAAGATTGATTTCTTGTCAATGTAAAAAGCAGACTATAGTTGCAAACTCTACTACTGAAGCAGAGTATGTTGCTGCTGGTAATTGCTATGGACAGGTGTTATGGATCCAAAATTAAATGCTTGATTATGGGTTCAACTTCATGAACACCAAGATTTACATTAATAATGAAAGCACCATCTATATTGTGAATAATCCAGTGTTTCACTCTATAACCAAGCACATAGAGATCATGCACCATTTTATTAGAGTATCACATGAGAAGAAGTTGATTTAGGTGATCAAGATACACACAGATCACAATGTAGCAGATCTCCTTACAAAGGCGTTTGATGTTAGCAGGTTTAACTTCCTGATTGCTAGCATTGGAATGCTCAACCTATAGTTGCTTTAATTGAGGGGAGGATGATTGCAATGGATTAGAGATGATTTTTAGATGAAATTAAGGTTAATAATGGTATCTCTAAAATTAGTACTGCTAGGTATAACTAGTACTGCTAGCTATACTTAACACTGCTAGTGTTAATACTGTTAGTCAACAATTAATACTGTCAAGAAACAAATATTTTGGATTGTGTTTTCTTGGACTAACACTTGCAGGATAGGCAAAGCAGTATGGTTGGATTTGGTGAGATGAGACAGCTAGAAGTCTTAAGGTTAATTTTGAAGAAATTGTTTATAACTGGTATTTTGGTTTTGTTAACAGTTCTTAACCTTTATTCCTGGGCTATGCATAAATATGGATCCTCAAGAATTCTCACATGTCTATCTAGTTGTTTCTAGTGTGCTTGTGATGAATAGAGGCATGTTGTTGTATAGTTATTGGAGAAAAAGTTAAAACTGTTAGACTAATATTAATACTGCTAGGCAAAAAGTTAATATTGCTAGGCTAATATCAGTACTGTTGTGTTACTGTTAATACTATTTCGGGTATAACAGAATTTTCTTAATAAATTAATAGCCGTTGAGATATTTCTGCCAACAATTTTGCTTATAGAGGTTTATAATTTAGATAATTCTTGATCTTTCTTTTACTTATAATCTTTCTTCAAGATAAAGATTCAATATTATTCAGTCGGTCATATCAAAACCTCAAACACTTTCTATAAAATCTCAATTAACTTTGTCAAACTCTCATATTCTCATCAACGATCATAAACCCAGAATACTTATCATAACTTAATCACTTATGGCAAATTTGGAATTCTGCGACAAACACAACATGGTTGCTTATCTAAAGAAACCAACTGGGAGTGAAGGATTCCAAGAGATAGTAGATTTTCTCAATGGTAGTCATATCAGGTATGCCCTTACTAAGAATCCTACTATCTATGTTTCTCTAATCGAAAAGTTCTGGCAGACTGCTACTGTCAGAACAGTTGATAATGGAGAACAAGAGATAAATGCCACAGTTGATGGCAAAGAATTCACTATTACTGAAGCATCTGTTAGGAGGCATCTCCAATTAGCAGATGCAGATGGTATTAGTGTTTTGCCAAATACTAAAATTTTTGATCAACTCACACTGATGGGATATGTTTTAACTGATGATAAACTAACTTTTCAAAAAGGTAAATTTTCCCCTCAGTGGAGATTTTTGATCCATACCATCCTACACTGTCTTAGTCCTAAGAAAACTTCTTGGGAACAATTTAGTAGTAATATAGCAACTGCTCTTGTTTGTTTGGCCACAAACAGAACCTTTAAATTTTCTAAATTGATTTTTGATGGTATGGTGAAAAACTTGGATAGTAAATATAAGTTTTTAATGTATCCAAGATTTATTCAAATCTTTTTGGACAAAAACAAAAGATTTCTTAAACCTCACAACAGAAAATATATTGCTCCTACTTTAACTCCAAAACTTTTTAGCAATATGAAAAGAGGTTTTTCTGGGGAACACACACCTTTGTTTCCAAGTATGCTGGCACTTCAAGCAGAAGAGGGTGAAGGTTCAGGAAATCCCTCTGAACCCCAACCACCACCTTCTACTGCTCAACCTACTCATGAAGAACCAATCCCTAATATTGAATCATCATCACCACAAAAGACTCAATCACCTAGGCAAGCCTTAAACAAGGACACTGAGTTACCTCAGACTAGTGTGCCTATACCCAATGTACCAGATGAGGCTGTCCATCAGGAGAGGGGTGACAGTGTGGAAAGGGCTGCTACTACTGCTACAAGCTTAGAAGCTGTGCAGGACAGTAGTAACATTGCTAAGACCCAATCCACGGCAACACCTACTGAGCCAATTTCTCAGGAAACTGGTTCAGATGGTGGTCCCAGGCGCCAAGAGACCATGGGGGGTGCTTCTGTTCAAACTAGGTTTGAGAGGGCATCTAAATTTTCCTATGATTCACCACTCGAAGGAGGTAATACACCTCGAAGTGATGAGGACATTATGACACTCTAGGAATTGACGGCTTTATATACAAAACTGTCAGACAGGGTTCTAGCTTTGGAAACAGACTTAAAGCAGACAAAGAAGGTATATGGTACTGCTTATACCAAGCTTATCCTGAAAGTGAAGAAATTGGAGAAAACTGTCAAAACTAGCCAAGCTAGAAGAAGAGCAAAGATTATGGTCTTAGATGATGACATGACTTCAGAGGATTCCTCCAAACAAGGGAGGATGATAGAAGAAATAGATCAAGATGTTGGTGTTACTTTAGTTACTCCTATAAAAGTTAGTAGTTAAGAAGATTAACCTGAAGATTAGTTAGGAGTTCTGACTACAGCTAAAGTACTTGCATGGTGAATAAGTGGATGTTCATATGTATAGGTCAATGATTGGTTCATTGATGTATCTTACATCTTCAAGACCCGACATCATGTTTGCAGTGTGTGCCTGTGCTAGATACCAAGTCAATCCAAAGGTTTCACATCTTCATGCTGTGAAAAGGATTTTTAGGTACTTAAAAGGTCAACCAAAATTGGGCCTTTGGTATCCAAAAGATTCTCCTTTTGATTTGGTAGCATACACTGATAGTGATTATGCTGGAGCAAGCTTGGATACGAAGTCTACAACTGGAGGTTGTCAATTTCTTAGATGTAGATTAATATCATGGCAGTGCAAGAAACAAACAGTGGTTGCAAATTCCACAACAGAAGCTGAATATGTGGCTGCTTCAAGTTGTTGTGGACAAGTACTTTGGACTCAAAATCAACTACTTGATTATGGGTACAGTTTATGCATACCAAAATTTTTATTGACAATAACAGTTGTATTTACATAATTAAAAATCTTGTTTTTCATTCAAATATAAAGCATATAAAGACCAGACATAATTTTATTAGAGATTGCAATGAAAAGAAATTTATTCAAATGGTTAAAATCCATACTGACAGGAATGTTGCGGATTTGCTTACAAAAGCTTTTGATGTAAGTAGATTTCAATAATTGATTGTTAGTATTGGAATGCTAAATCCTTAGTGTGTGTGTGTATTCTCTCTCCGTTTCTCTCGCTCACGACCGCTTCTCCTCCGCATAATCCACTTCGTATATCTATTATGTCATTAAACTTAATTCATTTTAAATAATCCTACATTATTTACTAAATACTTAATACTGCTGCTTATTTTACTATTCGTTTATAATTAAAACTGGCTTAGGTATAACCCCCCCTACATTCACGCGCGCACTCAATGCTAGCTATCATATGGAGAATACTATAGGCTCATACTTGCGATCTAATTTGAAGGAATTTAAAATTAAGGGTATAATCTGTAAACACTCTAATAGTGTGTATGTCAAGGAATAAGAGAGAAAGCATGTGAAATAAAGAATAAGCGTATAGAACAAGTCAGTTAGCATGACGAATTCAATAATGACTTTGTGTAGATATTAGGGTCATAAGTATAACCCGGCGATGTTACGATATTTTGCTGTAGTGTGATTACCCTACAAAAAAGTTCTCACTGTGGCCCTATCGCTTTATTAAATAATGCTAGGAGGAAAGTTAATGTTGTTGAGGGTATGTTCCATAAATAATACTTCGATTAAGGTTTCAATTGATTCTTTAATCAATTTTACTCTTTTAAATACTCTCTAACTACAAACCCTAACTCAATTTTATCATCCATGATCAAAACCCAACAAAATAACGACTCTAAAGTTTGCTGATACTCATAATATGGTCGCATTTTTGTATAAACCCATAGAGAGTGATGGGTTTGAACAAATAGTAAATTTTTTAAATGCACATCCTATAAGGTATGCATTAACGATCAATCCTACTATATATATTTCTTGCATTGAACAGTTCTGGTCTACTGTCAAGGCAAAAACTATCAATGGGGAAGAACAGTTACATACCCTAGTAGATGGCAAGAAGATAATCATCACTGAATCATCCATTAGAAGAGATCTTCAACTAGCAGACGAGGAAGGTGTTGATTGTTTACTAAATTCTACCATCTTTGAACAACTTACATTGATGGGATATGAGAAAATTTCACAAAAACTTACTTTTTATAAACCATTCTTTTCCCCAAAATGGAAATTTCTAATTCATCTATTTTATAGTGTCTAAGTCCAAAGACTACTGCTTGGAATGAATTTAGTAGTACTATGGCATCTGCCATTATTTGTTTAGTTACAAACCAGAAGTTCAATTTTTCAAAATTCATTTTTGAAAGTATGATTAGAAACTTAGAGAATTTGTTTGGTAAATTTTTGATGTATCTAAGGTTTGTGCAAATATTTTTGGATCAACAACTTGATGGGCTGCCAACTCAAAGAAAATTTATATTCCACCCTCTCACACTAAAAAGAGTTTTGGAAATATGAAAAGGGTAGGCAAAGGTTCTTCTGGTAGAGTAACACCTTTATTTCAAACAATGGTGGTACAAAACCAATTACAATTGGGTGAAGGTTTAGCAATTCCAACTGATCCCCATCACACACCCACCATTATTCAATCATCAAATCAACCTCAAAAGACACAACAACCTAGGATGCCTAAAAGGAAGGACACTCAGGTACCTCAGCCTAGTGATCCTAGTGAAAATGTTACATATAAGGTTATCCATAAGGAGTTAGGTGACATTTTGGTGATGGCTGCCACTACTGCTTCTAGCTTAGAAGCAGAGCAGGACAATGGTTATATAAATAAGACCCAATCCAAGGCAACACCTAATGAATCTAGTTCCCTAAGAGCTACTTCAGGTGGTGGTCCTAGGTGCCAAGAAACCTTGGGGGATACTATTGCTCAAACTAGGTTTGAGAATGTATCTAAACATTCTAATGATTCACTGCTCGCAAGAGGTAACACAATTCAAAGTGATGAGGATAGACTTAAACTTGATAAATTGATGGCACTATGTACCACTTTACAAAACAGGGTTCTTGATTTGGAGAAAATAAAGACCACTCAACATAATGAGATTGTTAGTTTGAAAAGGAGGGTCAAGAACCTTGAAAAGAAAAATAGGTCAAGAACTTATAGGCTGAAGAGATTATACAAAGTTGGTTTGATTGCTAGGGTAGAATCCTTTGATAATGAAGAAAGTTTGGGTGAGGATGCATCCAAACAGGGGAGGATTTATGCTATTGATGCAAATGAAGAAATTACACTGATTAGTGTTCAAAATGTGGATGAAGAGATGCTTGATGTGAATGTTTTAGATGATGAGGAGATGTTTGTTGCAGAACAAGAAGTTGCTGCTAATAAGGGAAATGATGAAGTTAATGTTGTTAAAGAAGTTGAAGTTATGAGTGCTGCTGGTAATGTAGTTAGTACTGCTAGTGCTGCAACAACTATTAGTGTTGCTACAACAACTACTGATGATGATGGTGATATTACTTTGACTCAAGCACTTATAGAAATGAAGAGTACAAAACCCAAGGTGAAAGGGGTTGTTATACAACAGCTGGGTGAGTCAACAACAACAATATCTTCACAACTATCTTCACAACAATCACATGACAAAGGTAAAGGGATATTGATAGAACTAGTGAAGCCTATGAAGAAGAAAGATCAAATCAGGCGTGATGAAGAAGCTGCTTTAAAGTTACAAGCTGAATTTGATGAAGAAGAAAGACTTGCAAGAGAGAAAGCTAAAAAAGAAAAAGAATCCAATATTGCCTTGATTGAAACATGGGATGATATACAGGGAAAGATTGATGCTGATCATCAATTAGCTGAAAGATTGCAATCACAAGAACAAGAAGAGTTGTATGTTGAAGAAAAGGCTACATTATTTCAACAACTCTTAGAGAAAAGAAGAAAGCATTTTGCAGCTAAAAGAGCAGAAGAGAAAAGAAACAAACCACCAACAAAAGCTCAACATAGAAGGATAATGTGTACTTACCTAAAGAACATGGAATGATACAATCTTAATGATTTGAAGCTGAAAGAGTTTGATTTTATCCAAGAGATGTTTGACAGAGCATTCAAAAGGGTAAATACATTTGAAAACTTTAGAACAAAGTTGGTAGAAGGCAAAGAAAAGAGACCAAGAACAGAGCTGATACAAGAGAATGCAAAGAAGCAAAAGGTGGAAGATGACAAAGAAACAGTAGAGCTTAAACAGTGTTTGGAAATCATTCTAAATGAAGAAGAGGTAACAATTGATGCTATACCTTTAGCTGTTAAGTCTCTAAGTATTGTTGGCTGAGAGATTCATAAAGAAGGAAGAAAAAGCTACTATCAAATAATGAGAGCTGATGAAAAGTCTCAAATGTATATGATCTTTAGTCATATGCTTAAAAGTTTTAACAGGGAAGATTTGGAAGATTTATACAAGTTGGTAAAAGCTAAATATAAGTCAACATGACCAGTGGAAGACTTGGATTTGTTGTTATGGGGTGATTTAAAAACAATGTTTAAACCACATGTAGAAGATAAAATATGGAGGAATCAACAAGATTACAAAGTGTTAGATTGGAAGCTGTATGACGTTTGTGGAGTACATTCCTTGAGGATGCAACATATGCAGATTTATATGTTGGTAGAGAAGAAGTATCCTCTTACACCACTTACACTTTCAATGATGTTGGAAAAAAGCTTATAATTGATTATGAAAGTAAAATGGCTTATCAGCTTCTTAAATTCATCATAAAATAGCTTAAGAAGTAAAGAAGTGTTTAGAAGCATCCTCCTGGTGTTGATGAAGCTTTAAATGAAGAAACTTGATGATTTTGAAGAAGAATATCAAGTTTAGGGGAGGATTGTTAGGATTAAAAGTCTTCTTGATGCTGTTTGGATTACTGCTGCTCATGTTTGTCTTAATACTGCTCAGCTGGAGTTAGTACTGCTTAGAGACTTCAAAGAAAATATGCTAAGTATTTACTACTGCTAGTACAAAGTTAAGACTGCTTAGTTCAAAATTAATGCTGCTAGTGAAAATATTCTTGAAGTTACAACTGTTAGTTAATATCAAGTTAATGCTTCTAGTTAGTACTGCTTATATGATATATATTAGTTGTTTATAGAAAAGATTTTAGGTACTTAGGTAAGTATTATAAGCCGACTAGGACTCTTTGTGTATAAAAGGAGGTCCTAGGGCATAGAGTTTGATAGATTATTTAGACGTATAATTCATAGCTTCAAGGTATTTATAACCCTAATACTTTGTGAGTATTCATATTATTATAATTAATAATATTGAAGCTTGTTTGTTGAATTAAAAATTCATAGAATTATTGTTTCATTGATAATTCTTTATAATATTAAAGATTAGATTCCGCATAATCTTTAATACATTTAAACACAGTTTCTACTATAGTTGTGTTAGATTTATCTAATATAACTAAACCTTAAACAAGCATAAGGAATTAGATTTATTGAAGTGGGATCAACATTTGTGGTATTATTGTTGTTGTTAAAAAATAATTTTGTGGCTATAAGCAGAAAGTATAGAGTCGATGTTATCTGTATCTTGGTGGGGGCAAATTATTAGATTTGCAGCCATGGCGGGTTTTCCCTTCTCTGTACCTGCTTCATAGCTCTGGGTTATAAGCAAAGTGTATGGAGTCGAGGTTGTTCACATCTTGGCGGGGCAATTATTCAATTTGTAGCCATGGCAGGTTAACCCTTCTCTTTACTTGCGGGTTCATGGCTTTGAGATTCCTTATATTTTATGCTCTATGATGTGTTACTGGAATTGTATGATAAATGTAGTTATCATACTTTTTCCCATCATAATTGCTATAGTAAACTCTGGATAATATTTTTAAAGTATGGTGATTGTGTGATGATATAAAATCTGCCATCGAAAATGAGTACCGTCCTCGGTGACGATACCTTTTTGTTGATCCCAATGAATAGATCTTGAACTCCTTAGCTTGATATAAGGTTTAGTATCCTTGGATAAATCCAAAGGCACTAAGACTGAAACTTTGAGTGTATGATATAAACTATGAGAAATCTAGTTTATACCACTAAGAAGAATAAAGAAAAAAAATATGTTTGAGATATAGAAATACAACCAAAACAATAAGCTTTAATATATTAATACGAACACTCTTTGACAGTGTTAGGGTTTATAACCTTGAAGCTATGAATACTATGAAAGACTAATATGATGTGATGTTGTGTCTTTCTAAATATGCCGGAGGGTTCCTTTTATACACTAAGGAAACCCTAATGGTCTTACAAAATGTGTACAATGATAATGCATATCTATTCCTAATTTAACTCATGCATATCATAATAGCAGTACTAACTATATAAGACTAACAGTATTAACTATACTGGCAGTACTAATAAAGTACTAGCAGTACTAACTAATATAGCTAACAGTACTAGCTACTTAGTCTATTTTCTTCAATTTTTACCAGCAGCACTAACCATCACCAGCAGTATCAAGTTGAACCAGCAGTACTAACTTGTAGAACTCCATAATTCCCAACAATCCTCCCCTAAACTTGATATTCACCATGTTAATCATCAAGTTTCTTTAGTATAAGCATCTTGATCACCAGGAGGATGTATTCAAACACTTCTTCAATCTTCTAACTGTGACTTGATAAACTTGAGAAGCTCAAATGCTATTGTACTCTCAGCTTTAGCTTCTAGCTTCCAGTTCAACATCTTCTCCAGCATTTCCTTGATGAGAGGATACCTTTTCTCTACTAACATGTTGAAGCAGGTCAAAGTACCATCCATTAGCAATGTATGAACTCCACAATTTTCATACAGTTTCCAGCTAATCAGAGTCAAATCTTGTTGATTACTCCAAATTTCATCCTCTGCATTTGGTTTACAAATTACCTTGAGATCTCCCCAAAGCAGCAAATTATAACCTTCTAGAGTATTGTCTATCAAACTTTCTCAGCATACTAAATAATGATTTGTAATAACTAGCCACCTGCTCTGATTATCTTATAGACGTGTAAATCTTCCATATCAACATTCCCTAAGTTCGGAGATTCCCAATTAGCTATAGGGTACTTAGCAGACAAAATATCTAGATCCACAGTCTCTTCTTCATCTGGAACAATTGTTAACCACATTCTCAACTCTTCCTTTTCAAGTTCATAGTCTGCTACTGCGTCTTCATCACTCTTTGCAGATTCTTGTTCTTGCATCATCTTTTGTTTCTTAGAAGATTTTTGTTTAAGTGCTGAATCTGTAACTCTCTTTATTCTTTTTCCTTTCTTTCCTTTACTCTTAGGCTCTATTGATTTCTTTTCTTCCTTTTCAGATTCCACAGGAACAAAATCATTTATCCACTTTTGTTCCCTTTCATACAATCTCTGGAGCTCCTCATAACTTTTTCCTTTCAATTGATTGTGATTAAACTTACCCATATTCTTCAGATATGTAATCATCATATTCCTTAGCTGAGTTTTGGTGGGTGGTTTACTTATGATCTATGTAGTTCTTTGAGCAGCTCTAAACTTATTTTGTGCTACTATTGTTTCGACCAAAAATTGTGCTCTTTCTTTAATGGTGAACTGCTCTCTCTCTTCATGTTTAGGCCTTACAACAAACAAAGCATCAACATATATGCTGTGTTGAATAGTATCATACTCTTCATAGAGTGCAGCTATAGAGGCTTCTTCTTGTGCTGCTCTTTCTCTTTGTCTCCTTTCTACTTGAGCCAATTCTTCTTGATGCAGTAACTGAGCCAACTCTGCATCTGCTTGAAGTTGCAAATCACCTTGATCACTCCTTTTGATTTTCACTGGAGGATCAGGCTCTACCATTATACCTTTACCCTTGTCTCTAGTGTCTGATGGTTGTGATGGTGGTGGTGTTGTTAGTCTTTCTTTGTTCTTGTTCTGTATCAGTGATCACCACTGAAGTTGGTCTTGGTAAATAAGATGGTCTTGTTCTTGTTTGTCTAATGGCTATCAATGTGTTAGCCATTATTACCATCTCATATTCTAGTATTTCAAAATACTTGTTGATAGTCCTAGCAGCACTCTGTGATGGCCCAGCTAGTACTAACGTTTGGTCTAGCAGTATTATCCAATGTTCCTTGCAGTAGAACTCCAAAAGTTGCAGCATAAACTGTCTCTTTTTCAACATTTTTTCCATATCTCATCAAGTTCCAATCAAAGTCACTATCATTTTAGTCATTGGCTCCTTGTATTGTCACTTTTCCCCCTTGTTTGGATGCATCCTCCTCATCCAAATCATCATCAAAAGTACTCAACCTTGCCTGGTATATACCTCACTTCTTGGGTTGTGAGATGCTTGACTTCCTTCTGGTTTTTTAATTTCTTAATCTCTTTTCTTTAGTTTGAGGATCTTCCACAGCTTTGACATTCTTCTTTTCTACAAGTCATGGCACATGTTTTGACAATTTTGTATTCATAGCCATCCAATTCTCCAGTTTCAAATCTTCCCCTCTTCACTTCAGGATGTGTTAAAAAATCTTTATATTTTGGAGAGGTGATTCATAGGATATGTTTGGTACATTATTCGTCAATTCAATTTGATGTTCCATGCTGTCCTCACCACTTCCAAGTGTGTGACCTCCTGAGAGAGGTGGATCACTAGACAAGTTAGATACACCCTCAGACTAGTTCTAAGCTTTTTGAATACCCCCTATGGTTTTCTTGGCGCAAGGACCACTACATGAACCAAGTTCCAGGGAAATGGTTAACAATTAAGTGTTCTGTGCATTGGGTTCCTTATTGATGTTTACCATAGCGCTACTCTGCCTCTATGCTCCTAGTTGCAGTAGTGGCAACCCTTTCCAACTATCAGCATCTCCTCATTTATAGCATTCAATCACCCAACCTTATTAGGGGAACACCAAATGAGGTACCTTGGGTCGTTAGACCTCTTTTGGTTTCTCCTATATGTTGCTTGGGTCTTTGGTTGTTGTGATGTAGCAGTAATAGTAACTAGTGATAGAACTTCTGGAGGTGCCAGTGAGATGGTGTTGGTTTGGGGTTTAGGGGATGATCTGAACCTTCTCAACTTACTACTGGAGGAACCAACATTATTATTCAAAACATTGGGGTTACTCTGCTGAAAATCTTTTTCCTGGTTTTCTTTATTTTTGTTAAATTCTTTGTTAGTTTAGTTTAGGTAGTTCTTTGATATCATTAAAAAGGTAGTACCAGAATTTGAAGTTGATTATTCAGAACAATTTCAAAAAACTTTGGATAACATTAAAATATTATTTGGATCTATGTTATTAACATACATTAAAAATCAAGTCTTGTAAAATTTAACTTTTGACCCTTTGCTAATCAAATAATTGTAGTAGCCAAATTTCGTAGAAAACTGATCCTTGAAGTTGATTTTGAACTTAGAATGTAGTTGGTTTTGTATGTTGGTAACTCTCCGCGAGGAGAAAATAAACCTTTGTTAAAATGTTAATTTAGGTTGGGATTGAGATTTGATGATTACAAAACCACAATATTAAGAAAAGAAGAAAGATGCAAAAAACAAGGACTCTTAATGTGCATTATTAAGTTAGCTTATAGTCAAAAACTAGGTTTTCTTGTAACCATAGCCTCTCTGTTTATAAAGAGAGGTAAGGTGAATAGTTTTATCATCCATCATAGTTAGATCTCTCCAATGAGAGTCTAATAGTTAGCTTATTAGTTTATGTAATAGTTAGTTATCTAGATAGCATAGTCGACTGATTAAAAGGTCGAATAGTTTTATAGTTTATTTGTATGATTAAATGAAACCTCTGTGATAACATTAATGTTCTTATTGTATTCCACACTGTGCTTTATAATAATCATGCAACTGTTTTTTATATCCTAGATGGGCAAAATGATCTATGAAGCCTACAATTAGGCTTTATCAATTGGTATCAGAGAGGGTAGCTCGTGATCTAGGATTAAACAAGGTGTTGTTGGCGATCACAAGAAGGTTTGAAGAAGTTCTAATTGATTTCTTGCTGATTTGGTAAAACTAGGGTTTATTGAAAACCCTAATTTGGTGATCTTCAATCCGCGCACTTTAATTGGTAAAAGGTTATTTTTCAATAGTATGCGTTTTTATTTTAGAATGGAACAATAGTAACAAAAGGAAGGTAGCTGTTGTTTGGACTCTAAAAGAAGGGTTAGTGCTGCCTTTGCAGATTAATACTGTTAAAGCAAGTATTT
Source organism: Tanacetum coccineum (assembly GCA_026074375.1). NCBI lineage: Eukaryota > Viridiplantae > Streptophyta > Magnoliopsida > Asterales > Asteraceae > Tanacetum > Tanacetum coccineum. The sequence goes on from BQNB010015368.1 coordinate 38,499, forward strand.
ATAGTGCTGCCTGTAAATTTTAATGGTGTTCGAAAAATGATAGTGTTATTGTTGCTCGACATCATTTTAATACGATTAATGCTTTCCATAAAGAAGTTTGATATTGTGAAGGTAAGACCTTCTTATTTAGGGTTTTCTGGTTCGTGTTTGGTGTTTATGGTGGCACGTAAAAGACAGCAGTAGATGGGTTCAGCATGTTTTGTTTGTTCGTTTACATCAGGCTTTATATTATCCTTTTTCTTTGTTTTCTCCACAGGTTCAGTCTCCTGTAGAATACCTTTACCTTTGTCTTTAGGATCAATGGTTGGAAGAGGTTGAAGTGTAGTTATTGATCTGATAGGTCTAGAAGAGTCTTCTACATCTTTAATAGCAACTCCTTTCTCCTTAGCTTTCTCTTCCTTCATCTTTATCAAAGTCTGAGCCATAGCCATAGTAACATCCTCATCATCAAAGACTGTTGTTGTTGTAGGAGGAGTCCTTGGTGTAGCAGTACTAACTCCCTCACCAGCAGTATTAACTGCTTCTGTGTCACCACTTCCTTTCACCACTTCTGTATCATCAGCACCAATCTTTCCTTGGTTCTCTGCATCTTTCTCTTGAACAAAAGCCATTCCTTCATCCACCAGATCATCAAGATCATCAAAATCACTATCTTTAAACATTGGCTTTGTCTTGTCACTTGTCCTCCCCTGTTTGGATGCATCCTCCTCATCCAAATCATCATCAAAAGACTCAACCTGCCTGTATATCCTCCTTCTTGGGTGTGAGATGCTTGACTTCCTCTGTCTTTCTAATTTCTTAACTCTTTTCTTTAGTTTGAGGATCTCCACAGCTTGACCATTCTTCTTTTTCTCCAAGTCAAGCACCTGTTTTGACAATTTTGTATACATAGCCATCAATTCTTCCAGTTTCAATCTACCCTCATCACTTCCAGGTGTGTTAACTCTTAGGAGAGGTGATTCATAGGATATGTTTGGTACATTATTCGTCAATTCAATTTGATGTTCCATGCTGTCCTCACCACTTCCAAGTGTGTGACCTCCTGAGAGAGGTGGATCACTAGACAAGTTAGATACACCCTCAGACCTAGTCTAAGCTTGCATACCCCCTATGGTTTCTTGGCGCCAAGGACCACTACATGAACCAAGTTCCAAGGAAAATGGTTCATTAAGTGTTGCTGTGAATTGGGTCTTATTGATGTTACCACTAGCCTACTCTGCCTCTAAGCTAGTAGCAGTAGTGGCAACCCTTTCCACACTATCAAGCATCTCCTCATTTATAGCCTCATCACCAACCTTATTAGGGGAACCACCAAACTGAGGTACCTTGGTGTTCCGACCTCTTTTGGTTCTCCTATATGTGCTTGGGTCTTTTGGTGGTTGTGATGTAGCAGTAATAGTAACTAGAGATAGAACTTCTGGAGGAGCAGTGGAAGGTGTGGGTTGGGGTTTAGGGGGATGATCTGAACCTTCATCAACTACTACTGGAGGAACCAACATATTATCAAACAATGGTGTTACTCTGCCTGAAAATCTTTTTCCTGGTTTCTTTATTTTTGTAAAATTCTTTTTAGTAAGTTTAGGTATTTCATGAATATCATTAAAAGGTATTACCAAATTTGGAAGTTGAATATTCAAAAACAATTTCAAAAACCTTGGATACATTAAAAACTTATTTGGATCTAAGTTCCTTAACATACCATTAAAAATCAAGTTAGAAAAATTAAACTTTTGACCCTTTGCTAAACAAATAATTGTAGAAGCCAAATTTGTAGAAAACTGATCCCTTGAAGTAGATTTTGAACTTAAGCAATGAAGGTGGTATGTATGAGGTACTTCCGCCGAGGAGAAAATAAACCTTTGTAAAAAGTTAATTTATTGTTGGGATTTGAGATTTGATGATTACAAAACCACATATAAAGAAAAGAAGAAAGATGCAACAACAAGGACTTAATGTGCAATATTAAGTTAGCTTCATATCAAAACTAGGTTTTCTTGTAAACCCTAGCCTCTCTAGTATATAAAGAGAGGTAAGGTGAATAGTTTTATCATCCATCATAGTTAGATCTCTCCAATGAGAGTCTAATAGTTAGCTTATTAGTTTGTGTAATAGTTAGTTATCTAGATAGCATAGTCGACTGATTAAAGTCGAATAGTTTATAGTTTATTAGTATGAATAAAGAAAACCTTGTGATAACATTAATGTTCTTATTTGTTATTCCGCTGTGCTTTATATCATTCAATGTTATTATATCCTAGATGGGCAAAACGATCTTTGAAGCCTACAATTAGGCTTTCACAATTGGTATCAGAGCCTGGTGGCTCATGATCTAGGATTAAACAAGGTGTTGTTGGCGATCACAAGAAGGTTTGAAGGTTTGAAGAAGTTCTATTTGATTTCTTGCTGATTTGGTAAAACTAGGGTTTATTGAAAACCCTAATTTGGTGATCTTTAATCCGCGCTTTAATCTGATAAAAAGGTATTTATTCAACAGTATGTGTTTATTTTAAATGAAACAATAGTAACAAAAGAAGGTTAGCTGTTGTTTGGACTCAAAAAGAAGGTTAGTGCTGCCTTTGATATTAATACTGTTGAAGAAGTATATATAGTGCTGCCTGTACGTTTTAATGGTGTTCGAAAAGAAGTGATTAATGTTGCTCGACACTTTTAAATACGATTAATGCTGTCCATAAAGAAGTTTGATATTGTGAAGGTAAGACCTTCTTATTTAGGGTTTTCTGGTTCGTGTTTGGTGTTTATGGTGGCACGTAAAAGACAGCAGCAGATGGGTTCAGCATGTTTGTTTGTTCGTTTACATCAGGCTTTATATTATCGTGATAGTCTGATATGTTTGTATATCTTTCTTTTCGGATATATTGTGATGATTATGACTTGATCACGATCTTTCTATGGCGTATTATACTTGGTCTGGTCTCAATGCTACAATTAGAGTTTTGGTTTATGTGGGCTTCTTGATCATGATCCGTGAAGAGTAATCTTTATATGATGAAACCCTAATTTCGTCTAGGGTTTTTCACTTTGAATCTGGTAATCATTTTAAAGGTGGAGTCAAAAAGATCTTTTATATAGAAAGAAAATATTCAGTTATAATAAAAGATGATATGGCTAAGTATGAAGACAAAGTGATAAGTTATAAAGCAAAAAAGATATAGCACGTGGGAAGAAGTGTTTATACTGCTCGTTGTCCATACATGTTGATGGTAGTACTGATCAAGAAAAAAGGCATGTTGGTTTCTACTATTCAAGAAAGCATAAAGATTGATGGGCTTCAAGTAATGTATTAAATTCATACATGCTACTGTTCAAGCAAACATGGGCATACATGCGTGGTAAAAGTTCCTAGTGGGGACATCGAGACATGTTTTATGCAAATCTATGCTACTGAGTTCAAGTATTACGTGAAGACTGTTTGAGGCACAAGGAAGAACCAATGCCGTCAAGAGTAAGAGTGAAGCAAGTATAATTTCTACTATTCGTGTATAGTGATAAAAAAGTGAAGTTTATACTATTGCTTTTTGAGTATTGGGATTAAATGATTTATGCAACAGTTAGTCACTATTGGGCTTCAAGTAAGTTAATACTACCTTCAATTTTTAGTACTGTCAAATACAGAGGTTAATATTGTCTTTGATAAAGTTAATACTGCCCATACATGGTTAACACTACTGGAATTAGTGATAGTTTTATGACGGTTCAGTGACAGAATTTATGTCGCAAATTGTTATGGGAGGAAGGAGTACTCATAATAGCAACAGTTCAGTGACAGTTTTGTTGTTATCAAGATTAGTACGGATGATTCAAATTTGGTACTGCTACTTTGTGGTTAATACTGCTACCCAACGAGTTAGTACTGGTATGTTTAATTTTGTACTGCTGCGAATAGTAACAAGTTTCCGACGGTTCAAATGATCAAGGGAATTTTATGTTGCAAATTCTTATGGGAGGAAGGAGTACTCATAATAGCAACAGTTTAGTGACAGTTTTGAGACAGAATAAAGCGTCGCTAAGTACCTGGTTTTTGGACGGTTTTGGGTCTCGAACGATGATAAAGTTTATGGTTTGTTTTAGAGAGTATTATGAAGACATTTGATGCAATGGCTTTTTAATCAATTATGTGACAAGGGTAACCTTTTTGTTACGTACAAACAAGGATTGCAAGTAGATTGCCGGCTGAGGCAATAGTCACATAAGAGAGGATGATGTTATTGCACATAGATATTTTTCATTAATAATTACTATTTGAAGCTAATTGATTTCGTGATTCAAAGAGATGGTTAGCATACTTTCAGGGGAAGCTTATTGTTAACATGTTTAACCATCTACATGTACCACTTAAGGGGAAGTGTTCACAAGTTGCTTATCTACAGATGACCCCTATTTAATGATTACAAAAAGGGGAAGAAGACTATATGGTTTGCAGCTTATTTTAAAGTGGTGACATGTACAAGAAGATCTTATTTCAAGGGGAAGCTTTGAAGATTGTTTCATACATGAAGATTGTTTTGTAATATCAAATAGGGGAAGATTGTTGGGATTTGAGATTTGATGATTACAAAACCACATATGAAGAAAAGAAGAAAGATGAAACAACAAGGACTTAATGTGCAATATTAAGTTAGCTTCATATCAAAGCTAGGTTTTCTTGTAAACCCTAGCCTCTCTAGTATATAAAGAGAGGTAGGGTGAATAGTTTTATCATCCATCATAGTTAGATCTCTCCAATGAGAGTCTAATAGTTAGCTTATTAGTTTGTGTAATAGTTAGTTATCTAGATAGCATAGTCGACTAATTAAAGTCGAATAGTTTATAGTTTATTAGTATGAATAAAGAAAACCTTGTGATAACATTGATGTTCTTATTTGTTATTCCGTTGTGCTTTATATCATTCAATGTTATTATATCCTAGATGGGCAAAACGATCTTTGAAGCCTACAATTAGGCTTTCACATTTATCAGAAGCTGGTTTATATCCCATTAGTGCAAGGTTTTCAAAAATTTCATTAGTTGTTAGGCAAGCAGTACCATCCTCATCATTTAAGTAAAGATCTCTCCTCACTGATGATTCTGATACTACCATAACCTTGCCATCAACATTGGCATGTATTTGCTTCTCTAAATTGATTGTTTTGAGACAAGCAGTGTTCCAAAACTCTTCAATGTATGAAGCATAGATAGTTGGACTTACAATGAGAGCAAAATTGATCAAACTAGATGTCAGGAAGTCCAAAATCTGATGAAAGTCAGTATTCTCCTCAGTCTTTTCATGATAAGCAACCATGTTATGTTGGTTGACAAATGCAAGATCAACCATTGTTGATGAATTTAGTTGGTCGGCAAGAAAAATTGATTAGGGTTTGTAAATTTAGAGGGTATGAGAGAAATTAGGTGAGATTAATGTATGATTGAGAACGGGTTTTATAGAGTTTAATAAACCTATTGATGAAGAAACCATTATAATTACACATTAGACCCCTAGCAGTACTTCCTCTAACGGTAATCTAGCAGTACTAAGTTTGCCTGGCAGCACTAACTCTATGCCTGACAGTACTAACTTTTGCCCAGCAGCATAAAGCAAGCCTGATAGCACTAACAAACTTCTTACCATGTTTAACCCTTAATACCGGTCCAAAGAGCATCTTTAACCCAATACATCCATCAAAACCATCTTTAAACACCTGTGAGCAACACTAACCAATCCTAGCAGTATAAACATTTTATACCAGTAGTACAAAGTTTCTTCAAGTAGTGAAAGCTAAGCCCAACAGTATTAAGTAATTGATCATCATATTTACCTTCCAACTTCAATCCAAATAGCACTTGTGTATAATCCACTGCACTTATACACCATTAACCTCCCCTAAAACCATGCAGCTACAAATTTAGAAGTCCAATGCTAGCGATTAAATAGTTGAACCTGCTAACATCAAATCCCTTTGTCAATAAATCAGCTACATTATGGTCTGTATGGATCTTAAGCACCTGAATAAGTATCTTCTCATAAAAATCCTTGATAAAATGGTGCCTAATCTCTATTTGCTTGGTTTTAGAGTGAAACACTGGATTTTTTGCAACACAAATGGTACTTTCATTATCAATGTAAATCTTGGTGTTCATGAAGTTGAATCCACAATCAATCATTTGATTTTAAATCAATAACACCTGTCTACAGCAATTAGCAGCAGCAACATACTCTGCTTTAGTAGTAGAATTGGCTACTATAGTTTGCTTCTTACATTGCCATGAAATCAACCTCTTGCCAAGAAATTGATAACCTCCTATTGTGGATTTCCTGTCAAGGCTAGCTACAGCATAATCACTATCAGAAAAGGCTTCTAAGTCAAATGGTGAATCTCTAGGATACCAAAGGCCCAATTTAGGTTGACCTTTCAAGTATCTAAAGATCCTATTCACATAATGAAGATGTGAGGTTTTAGGTGTAACTTGGAACCTTGCACAAGCACAAACAGCAAAAGTTATGTCTGGTCTAGAAGCTGTTAGGTACATCAATGATCTAATCATTGATCTGTATAAATGAACATCCACACTATCAGCTTCTTCATCCTTGACCAATGCCTTGTTAGGTCCTATAGGAGTGCTTGCTGTTTTCACAATGGCAAAATCAAACTTCTTCAATATTTCAGCCACATATTTGTCTTAACTAATAAAGATTCCATCCTTCTTCTGTTATATTTGCAATCCAAAGAAGAAAGTAAGTTCCCCCATAGAACTCATCTGGAATCTTTTGTGCATCAAACCTTCAAACTCATCACATAAAGACTTCTTTGTGGACCCAAAGATGATATCATCAACATACACCTGTACTAACAAGATATCACCTTTGTCCAGCTTGATGAACAAAGTCTTATCTATAGTTCCTCTTCTAAATCCATTTTCAATTAAGTAGGTAGACAAGGTCTCATACCAGGCTCTATGAGCTTGATGTAGACCATATAAAGCTTTTTCTACCTTATACACTTTATCAGGGAGCTGTGGATCTTCAAAACCAGGAGGTTGGCAAACATATACCTCCTCTTTAATAGTACCATATAAGAAGGCACACTTCACATCCATCTGGTACACAATGAACCCATAAATGATGCATAGGCCAAAAATAACCTAATTGCTTCTATCCTAGCAACAGAAGCAAAAACCTCATCATAATCAATACCTTCTTCTTAGGTGTAACTTTGTCCAACCAATCTTGCCTTGTTTCTAATGATAATTACTCTCTCATCTTTCTTGTTTTTAAAGACCCATTTGGTTCCAATGGCCCTCTTGCCATTAGGTAGATTAACCAATGTCCAAACCTTTTGAAGTTGAAATTGTAGAAACTCCTCTTGCATTGCTTCTATCCAGCTTGGATCTTCCAGAGCTTGAATTACTTTCTTGGGTTCATTTTTAGAGAGAAAACAGGCAAATAAGCAATTTTGATAATCTTTGTGATTTGTTCTTCTCTGCTTATTAATGTAACTAACCATAGCATGTTCATCAGAAATCTTGGTCATTCTCCTAGTTTGAATAGCTGAATTTAAGTCTCCAATGATCTGGTCTTTACGATGATCCTTGTCAATTCTGGTTGTGAGAATAGGACTGACATTCATGGTTGTTTCCAAGTTGTTTAGGTCAGCTTCTACACCCACATCTTCATTATCATAATCATTACAAAAAATTCTAGTATCATCAATTGAAAACACATTTAGAACATCTAGAAGAGTAAATGCATTTTTGAAAGGAGAAAATTGTTCAAATAAATGTTCCTCAGATGTTCTAGCATCATTAACTGGTGATGATGGAGCATCATTAGTAAAAGATGGTCCAATAGTACTAACAGGTGTACTAACAATATTAATACTATTAGTGCTGTTAGGATGTACAATCTGCTTTTCTTGTTGAAGTAGCCTTTCAAACTCACTTCTTGAGGCTTGATCATCCTCTCCATCTCTATCTGAAGCTTGACTTACATCCACTTCTATAGGCTTCATTCTAGAATCTTTTTTACTATCCTTAGGACCTTGAGAGATTAATGGATCAGTTGTGCAGAAAGGTATTATGATGTATTCTTGTTTAAGTTTTGTCTTCTTCTCAGCTTGACCTGTAACAATGTTATCTCTAGTTCTTGCAATACCATTAGTTTTTGCTGATGTCGATAACAAGATAAAAACTAGAGTGAAATAAAGCTGCTCGTGAACTGTTTATTAACAATATATAAAAATTCGGTTTCCGAATCTTGAAAAGAAAGCATATATGGTCATATTTTGTTCGTTTTATCAAGAATATAAGTTAAACCGGTCTAAATCTGTGCAAAGAAAGCATATCATTTTTGGTTGATATTTCAGACTTCTAAGTTAAAACCGCTCCGATCATACAAAGACAACAATATCATATTTTATTCGTTTTACAAGACTTATAAGTTATAACCGGCTCCGAATCCTGCAAAGAAAGCATATAATTTTGGTTGTTTTTCAAGACTTATAATGTGATACTTCCAACATATTATTAAATATATCCATGTGGGCTATATGAACATACCAATACATTGCCTTTGATTATATCGTCAGTGTAGTAATGCGGCTCCGAATCTTGCAAAGAAAGCATAGCGTCGATAAACATCTTGGAATCTCCTTCTTCCGAAGAAGAGCTAGATCGTTTACTCCTAATTTCGTCAATCAGACTCTGAGAAAAAATATCGCTTTTATGTTGCAATTTCGAAAGCCTCTTCTCAAAACCCTGAAAATCAATCCATTGTAAAATATTGAAACAGTCACGAGGATTTGATGCCGCACTAACTTCAAATACTTCTCTTATTACATCCTTGAATTTTATTAGCTTCTTCAAAATCTAACCTCTGAGCCAAAAAACTGTTTATACGCAATTATTTTCATTATTAATGTTAAACGACAACCCTTGAACTCCTTGATTTCATTATTACCTAGAGAAATCTTGATATCATTCTTAATAAAGATCCTTACTAATAAGATAGCTTCAATCTGTCGAACTCTCATGTAAATATTATCGAGTTGAGTTCAAGAGTCATAATGCGACGATTGACCAAAAGGTGCAGCACCAACTGTGGTTCATGTGTCAAAGGCCCGATACTTGCTGCTTGGTGAAAATGATCTATTTGCTAAAACAATGTCGTTTTCGGTGAAGCATTCTTCAGCTTGTGATGATGAGGTTATTACAAGCACGCGGCGCGAGCCAAACCGTCTAAACAATTCGCCGTCTAAACAAAGTGTGAGAACCATAAAATTGTTGAACATGTTACCTTTTCTTAAAAAAATTCTTAAAATGTTCTACAAACTAATCAGCAACATCGTCTTTTCCTTCAAACCAGTTACCATCAATACCCCTAATCGTTTCAATTCGATGTTGGTTATGTTTTTCCTTGATAACTTCAAGCATCGTTTTTCACTAAGAGTAGCTTCACTGAAATCCGTCAAATAATGAATTTCCTCCTTGCGTAGGGATGCCTTTTGACGCCTTTATCCATACACTTGAGCATCATCCAATTTTTGACGTATTGCTGGCCACTATTCTGATAATTTACTATGTTTTATCCATGAGATTTCGATTGGCGTTTGAGCATTGATGTTTTATTTCACTACTACTTAATGACATCAATATCCTTTTGCATAAAAAATAATAATATTCGGATGGCTGATCTGTAAGTCGAACGACGCATAGCTATCCGTGTGATCCCAATGAAGTTTTTTTTATATCTACTTGCGGCAAGTTTGATACCTTATATACTCATTTTACTTAATTTTTTCTTTAAAGTGAGTGGATGACAAAGTATGTTAAGTATTTACTTTCGTTTCAAAATTATTGTCACTATACAAAAAACACATACTTTTAAAAAAGCGCATGTTAAATAATAAAAACCCAATGAGAGATATGTATTATTGATATGGTATTTATAATGTAATCTAGAATATACTAGAAACCCTAATGGACCCAACCCATAAGCGGGCTTGGGCTATATCTATCATCTAATACTCCTCGCAGTCCGAGCGGCGAAATCGCGAAAGCTCAGACTGGAGTAGTAAACTAGAAAAGAAAAAATCATTAACGCAATAAAATCATAACTTGTTGATGAAGGTATCCGACATCAAGTGGAGACTGATCTTCAAACAGCAACAAAATCAAAGCGTCGCACACGAACATAATTAGTTGTTGAAGAAATCCGTCAACATGCGGAGACAAATCTTCAAACCTGAAATTCTCAAACCGGATAACCCAAAGTATCATTTTTTTCGAATAACCCAAAGTATCCTTTTTTTAATACGGGATAACCCAAAGTATCCCGAACCACGATAAACCAAAGTATCCTACTAGAGAATAAACCAATGTATTCTCCACCTGAAAACAAAAAAATATTTTTTTTTGCGGATAACCCAAAGTATCTTTTTTTACTGATAAGAAAATAAAGAGAGAAAAGAAAGAAACAACAAAAATAAAAGAGATAAATGGTAACGGGGTGGTATAAAAGAGGCGGCTCAACTTAACCACTTAGGTTTAAGGATCAGACACGCTCCGATACCATGTTAAACAAAAAATAAACCCTTCGAAAGATATGTATTATTGATATGGTATTTATAATGTAACCTATAACATACTAGAAACCCTAATGGACTCAACTAATAAGCAGGTTTGGGCCATATCTATCATCTAATAGTGCACTTATCACTATTTTAAATTTTGCGAAAGTAGAATGGGTGAATTGCATATATATCCTTCTTAATTTATATATCACCAAAATTCAAAAAGCATGCACTATTTATCATCTAAATTTAAAATGTCCATCATACCATTATCTCTTTTATTTGACTAATCAATTCACCATTATTCTTGCATTCTAAAACGTTCGAGCCACTTAAAAATATTTTGTCAACATCGCTGAAGAAAAGAAAGAAAAACAATGACACAACAACAATCAATGAAATGTTCGTAGAAAGAAAAACGATGACCCAAAAACAATAACACAAAAAATGTTTGGTGAACATTCTTTGTAATTAATTTTGAACCCACTTATATCACTACTAGAAAAAGTGTCAATAGCAACGAAAATTTTGCAACAACCAATAAATCGTTGTTAATTCACGCATTAGCAACGGATATAGCAACGAAATTAAGCAAAACTGGAAACTTTGATTATCAACGCTTTTTAGTTGCTAAATCCGTTGCTATCTACTCAAAATTTGGCGGAAACATTCTCTCTCTTTTTAGCAACGATTTTCGCTAAAATTTTCGTTGCAAAAAACTTAGCAACGAAATTCCATTTTTTGCCAAATAAACCATCAATTATTAGCAACGAAATTGTTAATATAGCAACGAAAGATTGGATGAAAAATTATTGGTCAAGAAATTTGAATTTTTTTTTATGCTAGATGTATGAATAATTGGAGAGAAATTCTTACATCTTTTTTATACAAAAGTTAACCAATTTTATTTAAAGCGCAGTTTGTATGAAGGAATTATGACCAAAACGGTGTAATTATGTCAACATATAACGTGTTATCATTAATTGAGGGAAAGTAGTGTTCCCGACTTATTTAACCATCAGATCGTCCTCAAGTTTGTACAAAGCATATAAACGCATAGATCTTGAACTTGACAGATGGAATTTGCGATCACATGTGTCATTTCTGAGAATAATTTGCTTATACAACTCTAAATAACATTTTCAAATACTATACTCTTAGTTGAATTGACTTGTGACGATAATAGGGTGAAAATTTAGATTCGACTCCAAAATGAAAGTCGTAGATCTCTCTAGGGGTGAGCATATCGGACCGGACCGGACCGACCAGACTAGACTGAATGTATTTCGGTCCGGGGTTTATGTTACTTTCGGTCTCGGTCTGGTCCGGTTCGGTCTTACCAAAAACCCGATGATTATGCCGTGTAGGACCGGACTGGATCGAAGACTAACCCGCACCGGACCGACCCGGACTGGACCGTACCATTTCGGTCCGGTCCTTGATCGGGCATTTTGGACCAACTCGGTTTCGTGGCTTCTTGAATCATTAAAAGCGCAATTCGTATGAAGGAATTATGACCAAAACGGTGTAACTATGTCAACATATAACGTGTTATCATTAATTGAGGGAAATTAGTGATCTCGAGTTATTTAACCATCGGATCGTCCTCAAATTTGTACCATAGCATATAAACGCAAAAATCTTGAATTTGACCATTGGAATTTGTGATCATATATGTCATTTTTGAGAATATTTTGCTTGTAGATTTCTAAATAACATTTTCAAATACTAGATTCTAAGTTGACTTGAGTTGTGATGGTAATGGGTTTATATTTTAGATTCAAATCTTAAACGAAAGTCGTTGATATCTCTCTCCTAGTTTCGTGGCTTCTTGAATCATCAAAAGCGCATTTCGTATGAAAGAATTATGACCAAAACGGTGTAACTATGTCAACATATAACGTGTTATCATTAATTGAGGGAAAGTAGTGATCGCTAGTTATTTAACCATTAGATCGTCCTCATATTTGTACCATACCATATAAACGCATAGATATTGAATTTGACCATTGTAATATGCGATATCATGTGTCCTTTCCGAGAATAATTTGCTTGTACAATTTTAAATAACATTTTCAGATACTAGATTCTTAGTTGACTTGACTTGTGATGGTAATGGGTTAATATTTTAGATTCGAATCCTAAACGAAAGTTGTAGATCTCTCTCTCCCGGTTTTGTGGCTTCACGAATCATCAAAAGCGCAGTCTGTATGAAGGAATTATGACCAAAACGGTGTAACTATGTCAGCATATAACCTGTTATCATTATATGAGGGAAAGTAGTGATCCCGACTTATTTAACCATCAGATCGTCCTCAAGTTTGTACCATAGCATATAAACACATAGATCTTGAACTTGACCATTGGAATTTGCGATCACATGTGTCCTTTATGAGAATAATTTGCTTGTACAACTCTAAATAACATTTTCAAATACTAGACTCTTAGTTGAATTGACTTGTGACGATAATGGGGTGAAAATTTAGATTCAAATCCAAAACAAAAGTCGTAGATCTCTCTCTATCGGTTTCGTGGCTTCTTAAATCATTAAAAGCGTAATTCGTATGAAGGAATTATTACCAAAACGGTGTAACAATGTCAACATATAACGTGTTATCATTAATTGAGGGAAAGTAGTGATCCCGAGTTGTTTAACCATCAGATCGTCCTTAAATTTGTACCTTAGCATATAAACGCATAAATCTTGAATTTGACCGTTGGAATTTGCGATCATATATGTCCTTTTGAGAATATTTTGCTTGTACATTTCTAAATAACATTTTCAAATACTAGATTCTTAGTTGACTTGAGTTGTGATGGTAATGGGTTGATATTTTAGATTCGACTCCTGAACGAAAGTCGTAGATCTCTCTCTCTCTCTCTCAGTTTCGTGGCTTCTTAAATCATCATAAGTGCAGTTCGTATGAAGGAATTATGACCAAAACGGTGTAACTATGTCAACATATAATGTGTTATCATTAATTGAGAGAAAGTAGTGATCCCGAGTTAGTTAACCATCAGATCGTCCTTAAATTTGTACCATAGCATATAAACGCATAGATCTTGAATTTGACTATTGGAATTTGCGATCACATGTGTCCTTTTCGAGAATAATTTGCTTGTACAATTCTAAATAACATTTTCAAATACTAGATTCTTAGTTGACGGTACGGTTTTAGACAATACAACTCTCTCAATTAACCAAACCGAACCGCCCCATAAATGCTTCTAATTCTATGGTTTTATAAACTAGTATTTTATATATAAATGACATATAGTTTTTAATATAACATTTATATATTAAGCTATTATATGTAAGCGTATAATTACTTAATTATGAATTTAATAGTCGGTTCACTGGGTCACTGGTTCAACCCGGTTTATAGGTATGTAAATAAGTTTATAGAATAGAATAGTTCATAGAAAAAAAAGTTTTTGTTAGATTTTAAAAAAAAAGTCATGACATGGTCGGGTTTATCAAACTAGGCCAACGAAAAAACGGAAAGTTAATTCGGTTCTCAAACAAGCAAAAACCCAGTCGTATCCGGCCAGCTCTCCGAGCCGGTTCCCAATTCAACCGTTTGAACCGGCCGGGTAAACCCGAGTTTTAATACATTGATTTAAAGTACAAAGTTATTATTTACTTTTTAGTTACAAACTTTTTAATATCTATAAATTTAAGTTTTAGAATTAAAGAAATGTAAGAAATCTAAAAAAGTAAAAGAAATATATAGTTGGTCACGTGTTGTCATTATTGGCCAAGCAAATCTTATCCACCATTTTAGATCTCAAATTTTACTCTATCAATGGTTAGTAGCAGCTAGCATGTATGGGCGGGAGAACGAAAACTCATGAGCAGGAGAATGCAAACTAATGAGCGGGAGAAAAAGGGGATCTAGTTTATAAGGAAAAGAAAAACTAATAAATCTTATCCCCAAATTATACTCACCGCCGCTCTATTGCTCTCTTTTCTTCAGCTGAAGGTATGTTGTTTGTTGTAGCTCGACATGTTTGTGCTTTATTGTTTGTTGGATTTAAGTGTTTCTTAAATTTAATTTTTGTCTCTAAATCATACTTTATGCAATTTAAAGAAGCTGAAGTTTATATCTAATGCAATTTGTTGTTTGACTTTTTGTTGCCATGTATTAGATGTTCTTTTGTTGCTGATTCTAAAAAAGAGCCAGATATGTTTTATCTTGCTTGAATATGTGTATTAGTTTGAATTAGTTTTTGTATTGGGGAGTGCTAGTCTGCAAATAAGCTTCACGATGCTGGTACTTACTATATTACATATATAAATTAAAGTTCACTTGCCAGCATAGCAATTAATAAAATTTGAATACAACGATGACATGAGCTTTACTTAATTACACATAAACTACATTGAGTTCTTTCATTCTTATCTCAAATGAGAGCATGGGAGTAACCACTATGTCAACATGAATACTTATAATATTCCACTACCACAAAAACTAGCTTTTAGACCGGTTCAAAACTACTTTTAGACCGGTGACTCAGGGGGTTTAAAAGGGGGGAGGTCCAAAAGGGTCTTCGTCATAAAGACCGGTCTAAGCACCGGTCGACCGGTCTAAAAGACATAGTATTTAGACCAGGTTGAAAACCGGTCCAAAAAACGTTTTTTAAGGAAGTCTAAAAGCCAGATGTGTCAATATATTGGTTATTTAAACCGGTGCCCAAACCGGTCCAAAAGATTGTTTTAAAAGGGTTTAGAAGCTATATTTGCAAAACACCTAATTTTTGCAAAAATAAACAGTACATGCATTCTGGAATAAGTAGTCAATAAGCAAATCCTGTAACCCAATACCGTAATAAGCAAAATCCAGAAACCTACTAATTTAAATAGAAATCCATACATCGTCTAATTCAAACAGAACTCCAAATATCGTTTAAACTACACAACAATCCAAACAACCCTTAAATTAACAAAAACACGAGTTGATTATGTGTATCTAACAATCATGTATCCCGGTTCCAGAAACAAGCACTTCATCCACAATCAAATAGGACACATCGCATGCCACTGCTCCACGGTTCGATCGATGTCTTTTTTAACAAGCTGGCATCGGTTAGTCCATGGCATCTATAGGTTAGAAGATATAAAAAATTAAAAATACATAAATATCATATATAAACAATATAGAAAGAGATAAAGTCAAAAAATAGCTAACAGATAGGTACCATTTTAGGAAAGTGAAGCTGATAAGTATTCACAAAATCGTACATCCATCTCATGACATAATAACCGGAATTTGAGTCGTCTTGTTGTTGATTGCACTACAATTTAATACGAGGAGAATAAGCAAACCAAACAACCTCTAAATTATTTAGCAACACTTTCGACTACATTACTAAAAACCAATGCATCACCTTTTAAAAGTTAACACCATTAACAAAATGTCTTTTACAGCTATTGGCTTATCTTTCCAAACGCTTAGAACAGTATGTTAACTATTTTCTTGAGCTAACTGAAGTAAGTTCAAAACTAATATATTTGGACACAAAGGAGACGGTTCCAGTGAAGGGCATAACTAGAAACAAATGAGCAGGAATTCAAGTTTTAAGGAGAAAGGTATTCGTAAGCACATAATGGCATAACTAGAAACAAATACCAAATCTGAACAACCCCTAATCCAAACCGGTCAAAGTGCATTCCTAAACAAGCCCTATTCCAAACAGCCCCTAATTTGATGCCATAATATGAAGCAACGAAAACACAGTAAAGTTATGTGTCTCAAAACCGGCCAAATTATACCCCTAATCTAAACAGCCCATATATTGATGCAAAAAGTTTAAGCAATGCAAACACGGTTCAGTTATGTGGCTCAAAACCGGCCGAAGTACACCCTTAAATCTAAATAGCACCTAATCCAAACTGCCCCTAATTTGATAGCACAATTTTATGCAATGCAAACTCCTCTATAAAACCTCCTCATTATCAATCCAATTAACAACACACTAATCATTTTTTCTATGTGTAGTAAAATATATATTTACAGTCAGGGAAGTTACCTTAGCCATTGTCCACGTGAAGCTACCAATATCACTGGAAAGTAGATAAGCCATACGTTAATATTGTTAAAACAAATAAAAATCCTATGAGAGTTTAGGAAGAAAAGAATTACTCTTGCAAATGGCTTGTTAACCAGTAACTGCGCTCCGTCTTTGTTTGCTTCTTATTTTTTGAATCCAGGATGTACCATGTGCGTTGTTTTGGGCATATAATAAACAACACCCAATGGTCCCTAGCAAAGTGTATACATATTAACATGTTAATAAAAACAAACAACATATAAACCATTAATTTAAAGCTTTAGTAAGTAGTATATCGTACTCTTGAGCATAAGGTGCTAGCATGAAATCGTAGTTAGAGACGCTTAATGAGTGTGTCAAGTAATCTTTAACGGCCGAACCCGATTGAAGATATAAGCTCCCTTCAATTGAATAAGGGTTCAAAAACCCGCACCGGTTGTCGTTTCTTGACTGCAACATTTTGCATAGCCCCCTGATAAATTACAAGACATTTATGAAAATCTGAATTAACGTTAAAAAATGCAAGAGTGTTAATGTACTTACCACTCAAAATATAATAAAATGCTACTGTTGAGCCCATCTAAATTCCATAAATTCATTATGTCCTCGGTAGAAATTGGAACATGGAATGTATCTTCATGCCCAACAATCATCCCGCCAGGAACTTCAAGAATGTGGTCAGCAATGTCATTGTTACGGGCTGTCCAACGAACATATGCAGCTCTCACATAGGGCTGTTTCCTAAAAACGACATGTTCAAAGTCATCAAGTTTTTTTTCCAGCTCTTTTTTTAGCTTTTCTAGCATCCTCCAGTGCCGATGGTGCTTCTGTTTGTTGGGTCTCCAATAACGTTGGTGTTTGTAAGGCCGGCATCAATGGTGTTATTTCTTGAGCCACCTGTACATACGTGGTTAGATCTTTGACTTTATATAACACTTTTATATTTTTATTCATATAATACTCAAAAGTTTAGTGTTTACAGGAATGGATGTGGCCAATGTGGGTTGCAACGTTGCTCTCTGTGAAGTATCTTTCGAAGTCGGGGTGTTCTCCTATTAACAAGTAATTAATAAGCCTAAATAGGTACTAATACAAATATCACAAAATAAAGTATGGTTGAGTGTAGTATACCAAGCAGGGAGAAATTCTGCAACGTGGCCACTGAAGAAAGCTCCCAACTGATTGTTTTAACATGGTAATTGTGTCATCCGCTTTCAAAAATATTGGAAGCTTAGTATCTCCAAAGGCTGCAACAAAAGTATCGACCGACACCTTCATGTAATAGGGTATAAGTGGTCCTCCATGTATGGTACCATCACCAATCAGATAAACCATCCCACGTGCTATCGGAGTCGAATCCTCGGTTTAAGGTGAAAACAACATACACAATTTGGGCTCCTACAATACATATAGATGCACGTATTAATAATTACTTAATATTCATTAATATTAATATTCTGTTAAATATCCAAGCAAATTGATGCATCAAGTTTCATTTAGCTAATCACTAGTATTCGTATAGCATTACCAGCAGATTGGTTGTTTCTAGCCGAAAAGTATAGCATAAATGGTATCAAATAAGGAGTTGCTTTGTAAAATAAATGGTTGTATAGTTCTCAATTGACAGCAAGCATTCATTCAGTAATAGTTGTTTCATAAAAAACACAAGAACAGTTAATCAAAGGAACAACTACGCATCAACACTACATGTCTACATAACGAAAAGATATGATACTAGAGATTAAACAACCAATGAATAAGTATCTCTAAAACCCTATTAAGGATCTAAGACAGTAAGAAAAAATGACAGCACACAATTTTTTTACCTTTATATCTTTTAGTTTTTCTTTGTCTTTGTGGACAACGGTCGTCGACTCACAACTGCTTTGCTTCTGTCTCTTCTGTACTCTCCCCTCGTTACTAGCTTCTCTTTCTACGTTGCTTTCAACTTCTATTTCAGCATCTTTTGCAGCGTCTCTCGCAACATCTCTCTCGGCATCTCTCGCAGCATCTCTCTCGGCATCTCTTTTTGCATCTCTTTCTGCGTCTCTTTGAGACAGTTTCCTATCAACAATAGCTTCAATTTCTTCAATGCTTTGGTTCCTCTTTTGAATTTTATAGACCCTTTAACCTTTTCTAAAACCCTAATGTGTTCTGAACAGTCTATGTTACACCCCCATGTACCAGGTCGTAGCACCAACAATAAAAGTGCCTGCTCCCTTTTTCCACTCGGAATTAGTCCATGAGCCATCCTTTTTTAACAACATTTACCTGAGGAGCCATTTAAGGACAGTGTTGATTCTTAAATCTTAAAATTTCTATGAATGAAAAACAATAACATTACAGTTGAAACAATCTTAGAAGCTTTACTAATTTTCTGAATAGTTCTTCCATATTGGTAGAAATATTAGGAGAAGTTATCCTAGCAAGGATCCAATTTCTCGTGTGATCACAAGTAATATTGAACATTTCTTCCTTGAGTGCTTCATCCAGCTCAACTTTTGACAAATCAACATCCATTCTACGATACCTTGATCTTCCTAGACGTGCATAACTCATTTGCTGCTTGGCATATACCTTCCCAATGGCTAGCTTTTTCTTCAAAAAAGTGTAAAGGGAAAATTAGAAAAAGTACTAAAAATTAGTAGTCATTTTGATACATAATGAAGTTAACAAACCATATTTTGTGGTAACTGATGTTTTCGACAGAATTCCTCCCAATCTTTCTTTTCTACTAAAGAGTACTCCTTAACTTCATAAGGTTTTTTGTTAGGTATCATGTAATCGGCTTTGAGCATCGTCTTAAATATCTTCCATGCCAAGTTACATTGCGTAAGTGTTGATTAATTGTGATCATTATTTGTGAGATCAAAGTATTTAATGTGAAAAATAAAGCTCATTTATTAGATGTATATTGCAAACAAAAAATGCAATTAAAATTCTTAAAACATTATACCTTAATAATCTCCTATAAAGCATCTTTCTGATCTTGTTCTATTTTGCTCCAATCGTCATCAAGAATCGAAATACGGAGCCTTGACATACCACCAATATATGTTGCAAAGTCATTTTGGTGTTTACCTATGGCATGGCCGTTCTCGTCGAACTCCACATTAAATGGTTCAGTAGGTTTTTCCTTGAGTTTGGCCGGTCATCTCTTTTTGCGTTTTGGTGGATCAACCAATGCAAGTTTATTCTCATCCTAGGAAAAAACAACATAAAGCAATAAGCAATCCAAATCTAGACTATCTAACAAGACATTCAACAACAGAATTCTAAGTTTTACACCAGTTAGTTCGTGTTTTAGGCTCTACAAACTACTGTCGTATCTAATACATACTTATATCTTCTCTCCTGTATGTTGATGTAAAACAGATAAATAGGCATCGATACACCGAAACTAGAAATTAGCCCGTTATACAGATAGATTGTCTCGGTTTCCCTCTACATATTTCATATTTTACAACACGATATCATAACTTCAATATACTCACAAAAGTACATATAAAACATATCGTAATAACAATAACCATATGCATATGCATCTTAGCAGCTAGTTTAATAATGCAGTTTAGGCTATTGTTTCTAATGACAACAAAAAGAACAACACCATTTACAGTTCTCTTCCTTTTTCATTCTGTCGAACACCAATAACTAAAGAAAACTATACATTTTACCAAAAAGCTATAAATCTGAACAAAATTATTCAATTAAATAATAAGCAACCTAATAAAATAATAAGCAACCTAATTAAATAATAAGCAACCCAATTGAAAATTGAATAATAAACACTGTACCATTTTATGAGATAGAGATGGCAGCTTGTTTTGGTAGAAACTATGGAGATAGAGATGGTGATGGCTGTGGAAACTATGAAGATAGAGATAGAGATGGTTTTGTGGTGTGCGATGTTTGGTGTTAGGGTTTGGTGGGTTTTGTGAGATCCGATTAAAGAATCGGGATTTGTTTTGGAATTTGGAACGAAAATAATTTCGTTTCCCGCCGCTCAAGACTTAGCCCGCTTCTTAACAAAATAATTTCACATTTATATTTATTACATTATCAAGTTTTATAATGTTTATTAAGTATAGTTGGTAACAACATAAATTTATATTTATCACATTATAAAGTCTTACAATAACAAAAATATATTCAAATACTTCTTCAACCATTAGAATAACAAAAATACATTCAAATAGTTGAACGATTACAGTAGCCAAAAAAGATTAAAGAACTTGAATAACTCTTACAAAATATGGCTAAATAAACAAAATATGCCTTCATAACAACAATATATTCGAATAGTTGAACGATTACATTAGCCAAAATAGATTAAAAAACTTAAATAACTCATACAAAACGTGGCTAAATAAACAAAATATGCCTTCATTTTTATTATTGCGCCTGTCAAAAAAACACATTATGGCTAGTGAAATGCATAGTAAATAAGTTGATAGAAATTAATTAATGTTTTGTAATAAATATATTGGTACCTTCAGGATGTGCGGGATTCATCAAACTTCCAATCCTTCGTCATGGTCAGATCTTAAGTAAGTAGTATCATCAAGAACATCATTTGAAGGTGTAATACCAATGCTAAATGGGAGAAACTCATCAAATTGATCATATTCATCCTCTTCCACAACACTTTTAACACCATTTGTGACTTATGGGGAGATTGACAGCAGTGAAACCATCTTCATCAACATCAACACCTTTTTCATTGTCGACCCATTTACATTTGAACAAGGGTATAACGGTTGGACTATAATGCAATTCCCATATTTCTTGAATGACACCATAATAAGCCTTTTTAGCGTTCTTTGATATTTCTTCACGATTCACCGTGGATAATTCTGTTGTTGATGCTATTAAGGTGACTCTGCTATTTTGTAATGTACTTTTATCATCTTGCTCTTTTGTGTAAAACGTATATCCGTTAATCACATACCCTTGATATTTCACAACCCGTATTAGCCCAAATCCCAAATCTGCCACGACTTTCTCTACATTTAAAAGTGTACTCCTCACTTTTTTTCTTAGCCAGTGTGAAAATGTATCATTATGCTTTGTTAGCCAACCAAACCTGGCCCTTTTGATTGTTCTGTTGTTTCAAAAGTGACTTGTGCTCATATATGTATGGTGCAATACATGTCATGTGTTGTAGAACTGTGAAATGTGCCTCACGTAAATCATCTATACTCGGCGAGATTTCTTGGCGCCCGAGTGTGCCTTCCCCCTGAAGCCTATCCTCATGTCAACTTTGTGGAATGCCAACTGTTCTCACTCCATTCAAATAGTCTGTATAAAATTCAATCGCCTCCTCGGTAGCATATCCTTCAATAATACTACCCTCTGGTCGAGATCGGTTCCTAACATACCCTTTTAAGAATCCCATGTATCTATTAAATGGATACATATTTCGTAGGAATGTAGGACCATAAGTTTTAATTTCTCCAACAATATGAGATACCAAATGAACCATGACATCAAATAATGAAGGTGGAAAGTACATCTCGAGCTAAAATATAGTAAGATAATATCACGCTTCCATTGATCTAACAATTCGGGATCAATCACCTTCAAATGAATCTTGTTAAAATACAAACACAACTTTGTTATTGTGTGTCGGATGCGATCTGGTAGGATTCCACGAATTGCGATGGGAATCATCTGTGTCATCAAGACATGACAATCATGAGACTTCATACCAAACAACTTCAAGTCTTGCATTGACACCAACGTTTTTATGTTGGCCGAATATCGAGATGGAACTTTAATTTCACTTAAACATTGACAAAATTTTGTTTTCTCAGCCTTAGACATGGTATAACAAGCTGGTGGTAGATATGTACTAGTCTTCCCAACAATCTCTCTAGGAGCTAGCTCCGGTCTGATTTTCATGGCTTCCATGTCCTTTCGAACCTTAACCTCATCTTTTGTCTTTCCCGAAATGTTCAACAACAAGCCTATCAAGCTTTCACAAACATTTTTCTCGATATACATAACATCAAGACAATGTCGAACTTGCAAGCGTTCCTAGTAAGGTAAATCTCAAAATATAGACTTCTTTTTCCAAATACTCTCTTTTGAAGTTGAAGTGCCTTCTTTCCCTTTCCCAAACATAATGTAGCATGCCTATTTAATGGTGGTGGTAGCTTTTTAACTTCTATGTTATTATCAAACAACTTTCTCTTTTTACGATACGAGTGATTCTCTTGAAGTGATCTTCGATGTCCCATATATACTGTTTTCTTACAATTAGCCAACCAAATCGAGTGAGTATGATCTTGACACACATGACATGCTATTTTTCCTTTTGTTTTGTATCCCGACAAATTTCCATAAGCCAGAAAATCACTAATAGTGCAAAAAATCAGGGCCCGCATTTGGAAAGTCTCTTTCTTGTACGCTTCATACACTTCTATGCCCTTACTCTATAGGTCTTGTATGTCTTTAATTAACGGCTTCAAATAAATGTCAATATCGTTGCCAGGTTGTTTGGGACCTTGCATTAGCAATGACATCATGATGTATTTTTCGTATCATACATAACCATGGTGGAAGATTGTATATGCATAAAATAACCGGCCAAGTGCTATGACGACTACTCATGTTTCTGAAAGGATTAATTTCATCTGAACTAAATCCAAAGCGTATATTTCTAATCTCATCTCTAAATTCTTTAAACCTATTATCGATGTTCCTCCATTGAAGGGAATCAGCAACATGTCTCATTTTTCCATTTCTTTTACGCTCTTCGGCATGCCATCGTAACAATTTTTCATCATTTTCATTTGAAAATAATCGTTCCAATCTTGGTTTTATAGGTAAATACCACAATATTTTAGCAGGTGGGCCATTCTTGGTCACGTCGGGGTTAAGTGGTGTGTCTTTTTTTCGTTTGTACCTCGACTTACCACAAATCCGACACGCATGCATGTCCTTGTCATTATCTCTATACAACATACAATCCTTTGGACACACATCTATTTTTTCGATTTCCATTCCCATCAGGCAAATCAGTTTTTTTGCTTGGTATGTTGAACTAGGCAACTTTGATTTTGGGAACATTTCATGCAATGCTTCTAATAGACTCATGAAACCTGTGTCACTCTAACCATTGATTGCTTTAACGTTCACGAGTTTATAAGTAGCAGATAATTTGGTAAAATCCTCACAACCTTCATACAACGGTGTTTCTTAGTCGACAAACAATTGTTGAGATTGATAATGATTTTTTTCAGCAGCATTACCCTCCAAATTAGGTAACATCTCATTCAAGTTATCACGATTATTATTGTTTCAATCATTGTTATATTCAGCATCACAATTTGAAACAGACTTGTTACTCTTAGTTTTGACTTCTCCATGAAAATCCCAACAAGTATACCTTTGCATAAACCTCTTTTCTATAAGATGACTCTTAATAGTTTTCAAATCGGATAGCATGTCCAATTCAAACATTTTTTACAAGGACAATGAATTTTTGATTTTCCTTTCTTCACCCGATCGTCTTTGGCAACTTATAGGAAAATAGACAAATGTTCTAAGTATTCGATCGTAGAACGTTCTATCTGGTACATCCATGTACTACGATCCATCTTAAATAATACTCAATATGATAATACACATTCACATCCTAAATGCGACAAAGTATTCAAAAAGGATTCTTAAATGGAGACAATCCGAAATTAACCTCTATTAGGTTATTTTCGAACGAGTATTAAACTAATGGCGCATGAGTTATAATAAATTTATACTACATGTTTCATAAAATAGTAGGTTTCACAATTTATTAAGAAAATACCTTAATTCCGTTTAACACCCCCAAATTTTCACGCAGCGGAACCAACAGTTTGGGTGTTAAGTCATAGCACAATCACATAAGAATATAAAGAACGACTCGAAAAGAGACGTTATGAAATATTAGTTCCCATTCTTGAAATCAAAGTACATAGTTGTCCACAAGATCGTCACCATAAAATAACATAAGTTTTAAAAGACATAACATAAAAGTTTTTGGAGAATGGAACAAGACAAGTTTATGAAAACTTTTGCGCAATACTCCTCGTCCATGCCAAGTCATCATCCTTGATTACTTGAGATAAAACATGCTAAAAACTCAACGAAAAACGTTGAGTGAAATCATAGAGTTTATATGAATAAAAGTTAGAACACAAGCATAGATAATAATCATCGGATAACTTGTTGTACACCAAGCACTAGGAAATATTGCATTAAGCTCGTGACACCGATCCCATCGACTAATATGATTCATATAAGAATATTAAATAATTTTGCCCCCAGGTTAGGTATCTTTGCCTTATACCTACTAACATCTCGATACAATATGTCCTGGGTGTTCACACAATGGATGCATCCCCAAACGGACCGGGTTGTCAAGCCCATAGATCTATTAATTGTAACAGCGGCTACCCATCATAGGTAATTAACGGTTTACGAAATTGGGGTCTTTTGGCAAATGCTACTCATGCAATCAAGATATATATTCGGGTCCAGCATACAGAAAACAACTTGTGTTCAATTTAATAAAATAACATGTATCTCCCTCGCAGGGTTTTAAGAAAACATTTAAAATTTATAAAGGCGAGGCTATGAACTCACCGTATGAAGAAGTGTCAAACTAGAAATCAACGAAGAAAGATAGATGCCGAAAACTCAACCGCGACCTAAAATATTAATGGTCCGTGTATTAGGAATTATACTTACTAAGAAATGCATAAATTGCAAAAATATATGATAATACATATGCCGGCATGTAAGAAATCTTATGACGAAGAATCATGAATGAATGCCATTAATAGTCTTACAACTTACATTTTCTAAAATTTTATCGGTTTTACTAGTCGCTTGGCGACGCCTAAAGAAATACCAAATGACCACAATGGTCACCCATCTTCCATTCCTAGACTCCTATATGTATTGCTAAGTTACTACATTTCCCAAAAATTCCTAGTATGTCTAACCATTTTCAAAAATTCTACAACACAATATGTCTGAAACGGGGTCTGATGGAACCTTGCCAAAGTTTGGCATGAGCTGACCCTTTTAAAACCTCCAGAAAATTCTAGAAAAATTACAGTAATTCACACACATTATGGAAATACTACAGTTTAAATTTCGTTGAAAAATATTAAGTTTTGATATGTCTGCTCACTACATCTTTGTAATCTAAATTCTCACTCAAAAACGCAGTTTCGACAACTATTTTTGTATAACCCTTTTGACCCACTTTTAAGTACTGAAAATCCGAGAGGCTTCTTTCGTTGGAAAGTAGATTCGATGAACTTATTCTTAAAATCAAGAAAACCTAGAAAAGCTTTCAAAATGACCAAGTTATGATACGCACAAGTCGACTCAAAATTCTGCATAAAAACGTCTAGTGCAGAATTTGACGATTCCTTTTTCCAAATTTCTATCGGGCATAACTTATTCGTTTTTAAGAGTTAGAATCCAATTCTTATATCGAAACGTTCATTTTTACGACCTCTAACATATTTTCTAGCTTAATCTTAGATTCTTGATTAAAACCCTAAAATCAAAAGTTTTATGAAAATCAAGAAATCATGAATCTTGATGCTTGGTGGTTTTTAATAATGAGGAATGATTAAGGATGATTGTGTGGGTGTTTTGAAGTATAATGGAAGTGATTTGGTTATGTTTGAAATGGTGTGATGGTGAACAGAAGAAGGAGAATGAGAATCAGGCGTGGTTTTTTTACTGTTGCATGAGTGTGTTGGTTTTTATAAAGATGGATATTTTATAAATGGAAGCTAAATCAATACTCCTTGTTTGTATCGATTGTTAACAAATGTTTAGGAATGTTAGGATTGGTTTTTATGTGTAACCAGCTTTAGGTAAGGGATGGGGTGTTTGAGCTTAATTTTTTTTGTTAAACTAGTACCCGATTAAACCTTATGTAATTTGTATTATTTTTAAGCCCAATGATTTATAAAACCTAATTTGACTCGGTTTCGGCCAAAACACGGAAAAAGTCGCAAAATATAAGAAATAAAATAATTAAGCTCTCGAAGCTAAAATATAGAATTGTTGACTTCTCGATCGTTAAAACGAATAAATCTTAAAAAAACATGACTCGCGAATAATTAAAACAACGATTTTTAATAAAAACCGACTAAAAGTAATAAAATAAGTTCTATAAAATTTAGAAATTAACTATAAGCTTGGGATAAATAGTGACCTTAAATACGAGATGTTACATCCTCCTCCCCTTAGAGGAGCGACGTCTCGGTGCTCGATTCGTCTTGCTCGCCGTCGGTTTACTTGCAAAAAGATGAGGATACAACCTTGATTTAGTTGTTTGACCTGATGGTCCATGATCTTTACCGGATCCTTGATAATTTATAGCTTGATGTCTAGACGAAACGCATCTAGTGGAAAGACAAGGTTTAATGAGGTAAACGTCTCCTCGGGTTCAAGACGCGAAAGGTGATATGGATTCTACTGAGTTCCCGAGGTACTTCAAGTTGTATAGCTTGCTAACGTGTTCGAAGGGTTCAATAAAACAATTAAGTAGGATAACAACCGAATATGGAATAAATAATAGTTAATGTATGAAATGTTTACTTTTTGGGAATATAAGTAGGAAATTGATTTTGATAAAAAAATTTGGCGACTACTCCCAGCATAGCATGGTCCTTCCTGAAATATACATACGTGATCAGGCTATATATAATTGAGGACTAACGATGCAATACTCGTTTTCGTCATACTAGTATTATGTATATAATGGTATTAATTGGTTTTATAATGTAGTAAAATAGTTTATAAGGTGGATGTAAAATAGCTCATATGATGACAACAGAATAGTTTATAAGACGATAGTAAAATGGTTTATAGTATAATAGCAAAATGGTTTATCGAATGATTCTGAAAATGTTTATAAGGTCTTAGCCAAACGATTTGTGAATTAATCTAAATAATTCATAAAATGAAAATGAAATAGTATATAAGATGACAATAATTTAGTTTATAAAAAATTAATAAAATAGTTTATGGGCTAACAATAAAATGGTTTATAAGATGACATCAGGGTTGTTTATAAAGCGATAGACCTTAGAAAGTATAAAGAATATTCGAACAAACGTAGAAGTATTGAGAGAAAATGAACATAGAGAGCCATTTGTTACAACAGATCACGAATCGACATGCTATAGAAAGTCATTTGTAGAATTTATCGTTGCAAACAAAAGAACGAATTGATCATATTAACAGTGGATAGAAGTAGGAATCAAAGGTATCAAAATATAGCAACACTCAAAAGAAATTAGTGTAAAGAGTTATTCAATCGACAAAATGAACGTAGAGAGGCGTTTGATATATGCTAAACTTAGAAGTTGACTTCTTGGTGGTATGACTCTCCAAAATCACATGAAGTAGCTAAAAAAAAGAACGAGGTGTAATGTGTCAGGAACCAAGAAACACGGCTATGAAACAACAATAAAGATAAATCCTTCATTCATCTGATAACAACTCACACAAAGGAGAAAAATACGATTAAAAAGAATCGATTGTAGTTTATTAACTACAGAAGAAGCACCCATAGAATCCACAGGTGCGTCCTAAGTTTACTTATTAAAACATCCTAGAATAGAGTCACACTCATAATTAAGTTACGCTGCGTTTTTGAAAAGTTTTCATTTTTAAAAGGTTACAATTTTTAGAAAGTCCGGATATTCGAAGAAACTAATATTGTCTAATAAAAATATTACTTTTTCCATTAACACCGACACCCCAATAATCAAATGCTTAACCTTATTTTCGACGTTATATTTATATATATAAAGTTTCTATTTTTAGAAAGTTTTTCTTTTTAAAAAGTTTCTCTTTTTAGAAAGTTCCCATTTTTAGTAAGTTCGGCCTTTCGAAGACATTAATATCGTTAAATAAAATATTATGTTTCCCGTCAATACCGACCCATCCATTATTTATATATTATTCTTATTTCTCACATTATGGCTTTATATATACAAAGTTTCCGAAAATAGACTTCTTATTTTTAAACGTGACCGGACGTACCCAATAATTTATTAGTCATCTAATAATATTCGTTAACGTTTTGCAAGCTCAAACGGACACTAAAACGCTCAAAACCCAACTTTTTAACAAAATTCAGCAACTACTCAAATTTTTCCAAAATGATAAATCGTTAACTTTCACCCCAATGTTTTCCTATCGTTTAGCATTTTTAGAAAACGTCAAAATAAACAACTTTTATGTTTTAACGGAAGGCCGGTTTGGACCAGAAATGGTCCAAATCCCAAGTTAAAACTGCATCAGCTCATTTTTCAAAAATAGTTGCTGAAATATCTTTACAAAAACACAGATCTGTATTTAGACCAAAATCCCTACTTTTATGCACTTTCAGACCCAATTTCCTTGTTGTGCATAGAAAACGACATTCCGGACAACTTTCGTATTTCGGAGAAAACTACCAAATTACCCTTTTACGATTATGCACAAATTTTAATATATAACCAAAGTATTGAGTTTTTCATTTAAAATTTTTTAAACTTCATTCGGCCATAAAAACTTCGTTTTTGAAAGTTACGGGACGTGCCTTATATTGAATCAAACATAAAAACAAGCTCTAACATATTCTTAATTCAAAAATCAGTTTAAACATTTTTATGTCACCCAAAAATAGTTCAAATTTTCTGCATTAAATGACCCGTTCCGAAACTCATCCAAACGCCATTTTCTCATCCCAACAACTTCACAACATACCTATACTAATCTATCTCCATCATCTAACCACTTTCAATTATCCACATTTATCCAACATGACCCTAGCGGCACTATCATGTGGATTCGACGACAAGCAAATTAACTATAAAAATATACGCATAAAAATAATATAGAGAAGGGTTTTTAAGATGCTCACACAAACGACTATGAGCGAGAATAAAATCAAAACGCGGATTCCTCTTGTTTCCATTTTCTTAGTCGAATCTCACAAAATCCCAAAACAATAAACCCTTAGCCACTTGATCACTCAAATCTTTAAATAAACCTTAATCTTAAAACCTTCTTAATTCCTAATCCGGGGATGATAAATATACGAGGTTTTCGCATACGAAAAGCATTTTGAGTTTATTTTCCAGAAATGTAGGGCCCATTGCCCAAAAAGTTTCAAGACCTAGGTGAAATTACCATTTTACCCTTCATTTCAAGTACAGATTATTTTCAGGATTTTACCTCTTCACTATTCTTAATGTATCTCCTAAACCATGTGTTTGCAAAGACCGAAACGACCCCTCTGTTAGACCTAGTATTATGTGAAGTGATGGTCATTAAGACTCTCGAACCTTGTATTAGTCTTTTATATGTTCCCAGGAATTCTAGAATGCTAATTGGGCCTAGTTACGGGCTTTAAGCCCATTAGATAGCAAGCCCGGCCTTGGAAGCCCACTTAAACCCAAGGTCGGCCAATGTAATCAACTATATATAGCCCTCTCCAAGTGTGGAGAGAGTGTTGCTCTATTTTTCTCTCTTATTGAAGTAACCATTTTTCTTTGTTTCTCTCTCTCTCTCTCTACAATCTCTCTTTCTCTTGTTTTTCTCTTGCAAATTCATGTGTTTGTGTGTGAATTGATAAGCTAACATGTGGTATCAAAAGTTTAAGGTTACCTAGTGATTGTGTAGCTTATTGGGTGCTTAAATTCGAGCTTATTATCTTCTAAATTCGTCCTTATTTTTGTTTAGAACCCACGATTTGGGTTTGTATTTGGCTTATGGGTTCTTAAGTGGTGTTAAGCTCAAGCTTCCTTGCTTATTTGTAGATTAAACGGGCTTATTCAAGAATCAAACATTAAGTTTTTCTTGTTTTTGTTGTTGTGGTTCAAAAAGGTTAAAAGAAAAAAAATCAAGATTCTTGCCTCGTTTGTGGTTTGATTTGCCAAAGTATTGTTCTTTCATGTTAAGAACATGTCCTAGTAGCTTATCTTGAAGTATTATGGCTTATATCGACAGCTTATTGTGAATTTTGGGCTCATTCAAAAGTTTTAAAAACATGTTCTAAGTTGCGGTTTGTCTAAATTTCTTGGTTGCGATTTGTGTTCAGCCAAGATTAGTGGTTTGTTTTTGCTATTTGTAGAATAGGACAAACTGTCAGGAAAGCGACACTCAGTACTTTCGAAAGTGACATATTCTGAAGACTGCGTTTTGTCTCAAGACATTGCGTTTTGTCTCTGCGACTTGTCTTTGCGATTTGCCTCTGCGATTTAAAGATAATTTTATAAGTCAATTCTAAAAGTCATGCTGCCCAAATCTCTACAAATCTTGCGGTTTGTCTAATTGCGTTTTGTCTCTTGTGGTTTGCATATTGAGATTTGTGTAAAGATCTTTGAGATTTGTCTATTGAGATTTGTCTCAAGATCTCTGAGATTTGTCTAAAGATCTCTGAGATTTGTCTATTGAGATTTATCTAAAGATCTCTGAGATTTGTCTAAAGATCTCTGAGTTTTGTCTGTTGAGATTTGTCAAACATTCTTGGTTGAGATTTGACGATCGTTCTTCGTTGAGACTTGCTATACTTTGACCTTCTTTGGACTATTAACTATCAAGGACTTAAGACATTCTCTTGAACTTAAAAGGTCATCTAATTAACAACATCAAACCTCAACATCAAAACATAACATCAATCAATCACAAGGACTTAATCAATTTAACCCCATCTTACCTAACTTCATCAATTAATCTTTTACGGGTTCTTCTTGATTTTCAATCATAGATTTGTAAATTCTGTGGAAATTAATTACTTTTGGATTAACCACCAAGTCAATCACAATCACTTAAACGATCCATACATATCATTTCACATCACTTTGAGAATGTCAACACAACAAGACATTTATGCAGCCAGTTTCGAAAGCCGCCCTCCTATGCTTAACAAATAGAACTATGTTCCATGGTCATCACGTCTTCTCCGTTATGCTAAGAGCAGACCAAATGGAAAGTTAATCTACAAATCCATTATGAATGGTCCTTATGTCAGACGAATGATTCCTGAACCAGGTGATGCAAACTGTGAAATTCCTGTTAATGAAACCTTTCATGAACAGACAGACGATGAACTCACTGAGAAGGAGCTTAAACAGGTTGAAGCCGATGATCAAGCCATTCAGACTATTCTTCTCGGTCTTCCTGAAGACATCTATGCTGCCGTTGATAGTTGTGAAACTGCTCAGGAAATGATGAAAGGTTCCGATATTGGAATTCAAGAAAAGAAGGCTAAGTTGTTTAATGAATGGGAAAGGTTCGCTTCCACTGATGGGGAATCGATTGAGTCTTACTATCATCGTTTCTCAAAATTGATGAATGATTTCAAGAGAAACAAACACTTTCTAGAAAAGATTGCCAGTAATCTCAAGTTCCTAAACAACTTACAACCAAAATTGAGTCGACATGTTACCATTGTTCATCAAACAAAGGACTTGCATACAACAGATTATACTCAGTTGTATGATTTCTTGAAGTACAATCAAAAGGAGGTCGATGAACTAAGAGCTGAACGACTTGGAAAAACACATGATCCGTTAGCACTCATGGCAAATTCTAACAATCCTTTCAATTATCCACTGTTTCACCAAGATCAACCATCACCAAGTACCTACATGCAACAACCATAACCCATAAACAACAACTATAACCCACAACCATCATTCAACCAGAACTACATGTAACAACCAATGCCAAATCCTGAAGACATTACAGATCCCATAACCGCAATGAACATGACACTTGTTCTAATGACTAAGGCATTCAAACTAAACTACTCAACACCAACCAACAACAACCAAAGAATTTTATCAAACCCTCGTAATAGGCAGATTGCTCAACCGGGTATGAATATGGGTCCAGACAGACAGATGCAGATGGTTGGAAGGAATGGTGGGAATCAGTTTAGACAGTATGCTGGGCGGAATGTTGGGAATCAGAATGGGTATAATGCAGTACAGAATGTCAGGAATCAGGTTGTTCAGAATGCAGTTCAAAATCAGGGTGTTCAGAATGTTGGAAATCAGAATGGGTTAATTGTTGTTCCGGGAATTACTAATCAGAATCCAAATGGGAATGGTAATGTTGTAGCAGCACAGACTGAGGGTAATTCTATTAGGAATAATGGTAATCAGATAAGGTGTTACAACTGTAGAGGATTGGGTCATCTCGCTAGGAATTGCACAGTCAGGCCAAGGAGAAGGGATGCTGCTTATCTTCAGACGTAGTTCCTGATTGCTCAAAAGGAAGAAGCAAAAATCCAACTACAAGCGGAAGAGTTTGATTTAATGGCTGCTATGGCGGATTTGGATGAGATTGAGGAAGTCAATGCAAACTGCATTTTGATGGCTAATCTGCAGCAAGCATCTACGTCGGGTACCCAATCTGATAATGCTCCCGTCTATGATACAGACGGATCAGTTGAGGTACAACTTCATGAAAACTGCTATAATAATGAGATATTTAATATGTTTACTCAAGAGGAGAAGTATACTGAGCTACACGAGCCCATTCCTGAACCACACCAAGTACCACAGAATGACAGTAATGTTATTTCTCAAGTTTCTAGTGTGGAACAAGGTGGGGGAATAGTAGAACAACATTCTGCAAATGTTGAGGAAACAAGTGCATACCATGAATCATTATTTCATAATTTAGCTACTGAAGTTGAGAAAGTCAACTCGGTCAATCGCAAAATGAAAGAAAAAAATGCTGAATTGACCACTGAGCTTGCTAGATATAAAAATCAAGAAAGGTGTTTTGAAATTAGTCAAGAAAAATATGACAAACTTGAAAGATGTTATCAACAGTCTGTTTATCAAGAACAATGTCTTTCTAAAAGGATAAATGCACTTCATTTGAGCTCAGGTAAACAAATAATGGCTTTGAATGAGGAAATTTCAAACTTAAATAAACAGCTTTCAAAAGAAAAATCAACCGTTTCTTCTCTTCAAGAAGAAAAGAAAAGGTCGAAGTCTGATAAACAAATTCAACTTGAGAATAAAGTCAAGGAATTAGAAAATATTTTGGTTAAAACGGGTCAATCGATTTAAACGATGCACATGCTTTCACCTAAGCTAGACTCGTTTTACCATACCGAACAAAAAATGGCTTTAGGTTATCAAAATCCATTTTATCTCAAGCAAGCTTAGCAAAAAAAACAGAGTTTGTATAATGGAGAAGTTCTATTAGAAAAGCATGATCCTCCGACTGTTTATGATTCGGAGGAGACACTGGAACTTGCTCAAGAGAGTCGCTTAAAAATGCAACTATTAAATAAAGAAATAAAACCAACAAATTATACAAAGATTAATCATCTTTCGGGAGGTTTTTGTTTCTAAAACGGCCAAGTCACGTGAAGAGTTGTATCTTTTAAATGCTTTCAATACGGCCAATGTTTCTAAATCAATTTCAATACCAAATGAAGAGTTTTCGGATGACACTACACCAAGTGTTGCACGGAAATTCCTGAATGAGGTAAAGAGCACCATTGTGACTCTTCAACGTGTTGTCAAACAAAAAATGACTTTAGATATTCACAATTGGTCGTCTTATGCTCACCAAGAGATTTACAAAATTTTAAAAGATGAAATTTTCCCTATCGTTAACGAAGTTGATGCTAGAGTGCAAAATTTCAAAATACAATTTTTGCAAGAAGCAGCCAAATTTGTTCGAGACTTTCAATCTCTTGGAAATGAAGTTGACGAATCTCTTGCTAAGCACAAGGCATTGGAATTGGAAATTGAGCGTCTCTTGAGAGTAGTTGTCAGTCAGGATGTTATGTCTATTGTGCAAAATAATTATGTTGTAGATACCTCAAATCTCCAAACTGAGCTTGAATGTACGAAAGAACGTTTTGAAAATTTTATCATTAAAAAGGAGAATGAATATGCTAAACTCTAGAACGATTGGTACAAAAAATGTGAAGAATGCAAATATGACAAAATTCCGTACGATAAGGCTTATAATGACATACAACAAAAAATCGAACGGTTGCAAGCTCAGTTGGGAGATCAAAAGGGTATAAGTAAGGATACTTCATGTGTATCAAATACCCTCGATCCTTTGCCTCAGAAACTTGAAAATGAGAACGTGGAATTAGAGTTTCAGATTAGGAATTATAAAAAGGAAAATGCTCATCTTAAGGCCGTTTATAAGAACCTTTTTGTCTCTATCAATGTGACACGGGCTCAAACCAAAACTATAATTGACTCTCTGCAAAC
>BQNB010015369.1:4413-73375 GCA_026074375.1 Tanacetum coccineum
ATCAATTAGGATGTAACTTTGTTTTTAATAACAAGGCATGTTTTATCTGTGGAAGTTTTGATCACATTCAATACAGCTGTCCTAAAACCACTCATCCCAGTGCACACAAACATATGGCTCCAAGAGCAGTCTTAATGAAGACTGGCCTAAAATCTGTTAATATTGTAAGGTCTGTTAATACTGTCAGGGCAAGGGGGTTTAATGCTGTTAAGCCCTCAGCATGTTGGGTTTGGAGACCCATCAAACCCAATGGTGCATCATTGGTTTTCAACAAATATAATTACATTGATGCAGGCAGATCCAAGTCAGTAATGACTTGGGTCCCCAAAAAAAACTAACTTCATAAGTTTTATGTGCAGAGCAATTCACAACTAAATGATAAAGGATTTGTTGATAGTGGAGTGCTCAAGGATCATGATGGAAATTTATAACCATCTTTCAGATTTTAAATACTTTGATGGAGGTTATGTTACTTTTGGTGGAGGAGCATATGGAGGCAGGAAGGATGGCAAAGGTACTATTAAAACTGATAATCTTGATTTTGATGATGTATACTTTGTCAAAGAGTTAAAGTTCAACCTCTTTAGTGTCTCACAGATGTGTGACAAAAAGAACTATGTTCTTTTTACTGACTTTGAATGTCTTGTCCTATCTCCTAATTTTAAGTTGCCTGATGAAAATCAGATACTTCTTAAAATTCCTAGACAGGATAACATGTACAGTTTTGATATGAAAAACATAGTTCCTAAAGATAGTTTAACTTGTCTAGTTGCAAAGGCTACATCTAAAGAATCAATGCTATGGCATAGAAGGCTTGGTCATATAAATTTTAAGAATATTAATAAACTTGTCAAAGAAAATCTTGTAAGAGATCTGCCCTTAAAAAGATTTGAGAATGACCAAACATGTGTTGCCTGTCTTAAGAGGCCAGCACATAGAGCCTCTTGTAAGACCAAGGCCTTTAATTCCATTACTAAGCCATTGTTTATGTTGCACATGGATCTCTTTGGTCCAACTTTTATTAGTAGTTTAATGCATAAAAAGTACTGCTTAGTAGTCACAGATGATTATAGTAGATTTTCATGGGTTTTCTTTTTAACAACTAAGGATGAAACATGTGAGATCCTTAAAAACTTTATCAAAGAGTTAGAAAACCTAGTGGATAAGAAAGTTAAATAATCAGAAGTGATAATAGGACAGAGTTTAAAAACAAGGTGATGGATGATTTCTGTAAAGAGAAAGGCATTAAAAGAGAATATAGTGTAGCTAGGACTCCTCAGCAAAATGGTGTAGCTGAAAGGAAGAATAGGACACTCATTGAGGCTGCTAGAACAATGTTAGCTGACTCTAAGTTACCTACCACATTTAGGCAAAGCATTTCATACTGCATGCAATGTACAGAAATAGGGTCCTTATAGTCCCAAAGCCCCAACCTCATAACAAGACTCCTTATGAACTCTTTAGAGGTTTTAAACCAGCTATAGGCTTCATGAAATCTTTTGGATGTCATGTTACTATTCTTAATACCTTAGATAATTTGGGCAAGTTTGATGAAAAGAGTGATGAAGGTTTCTTTGTTGGATATTCCTTAAGTAGCAAAGCTTTTAGGGTATACAACATTAGAACAAGAAAAGTTTAGGAAAAATTGCATATTTAGTTCTTAGAGAATAAGCCTATGATTGAAGGAAATGATCCAAAGTGGCTGTTTGATCTTGATTCTCTAACTCAATCAATGAATTATGTACCAGTGGTTGCAGGAAAATCTTCTAATGATTTTGCAGGTATACAAGGAGTTTCTGAGTCTAGCACATCTTCTCAACAAGATCAAGATTGGATTATAATTCCAATTTGGAAGGATACTTTATATTTTGGTGATGCTTCACCAAAAATCATTGATGATGCTCAAATAGAAGATAAAGATGAGTTACATGATGAAGATGATGCTACAGAAGAAGTCCTCATGAATGGAGCAGTCCCTTTAATGAAAATGGTACTACGCTGATCAACAAGTTAAAAACTACTAGCGAAGACCAGATATTAATACTGGTAGTAGATTCGTAGTTAGTACTGCCTACTCCCTGAAGTTAATACTAGCTACTCCTGAAGACTTGGGTAGAACCTAGTCCCTGGCATCTGAAGACTCACATGTGGAGAACCAAGAAATTGAATTGGGGAACATTCCTCAATCTTATGAAGTCCCTACCACTCCTCACACAAGAATTCACAAAGATCACCTAATTGAGCATGTGATTGGTGATGTGCAGTCATCTGTTCAGACAAGAAGGATGAAAAACTTCTTACCTGACAATGATATCTTAGTGCTATCTATGAAGGGAAGACTCATCAGGATCTTCATACATGTCTTTTTGTTTGTTTCCTCTCTCAGGAAGAACCAAAAAGAGTTTCTCAAGCTCTTAGAGATCCAGCATGGGTAGAAGCAATGCAGGAGGAACTTCTTCAGTTCAAACTACAAAAGGTCTGAGAATTCTTGTGGATTTACTATAAGGTCACATAGACCAATTGTTAACAAAGTGGGTATACAGAAAAAAAATAAAAGGGATTATCATCAAAAACAAAGCAAGACTTGTTGCTCAATGGCATACTCAAGAAGAGGGCATAGACTATGATGAAGTCTTTGCTCTTGTAGCTAGAATTGAGGCCATCAGAATGTTCCTAGCTTATGCTTCTTATATGGGTTTTATGGTCTATACGCAAAGATGTAAAAAGTTGTTTCTTGTATGGTCAGATTGAAGAGGAGGTATATGTATGTCAACCTCTAGGTTTTGAAGATCCTGACCATCCTAATAAAGTCTATAAGGTAGTGAAAGCATTATATGGCCTGCATCAAGCACCTAGAGCTTGGTATGACACTTTGGCAAATTATCTCTTGTGCAATGGTTTTGAAAGAGGAAAGATTGACCAAACATTATTCATCAAGAGACATAAGGGACATATCTTGCTTGTTCAAATCTATGTGGATGACATTATCTTTGGATCTACAAAGAAGGAGTTATGTATGATTTTAGAGAAGCCTTATGAATGATAATTTCAAATAATGTATAGGAGAACTCACATCTTTTTGGGATTACA
The DNA here is from genome assembly GCA_026074375.1 of Tanacetum coccineum. Taxonomy (NCBI): domain Eukaryota; kingdom Viridiplantae; phylum Streptophyta; class Magnoliopsida; order Asterales; family Asteraceae; genus Tanacetum; species Tanacetum coccineum. The sequence continues at coordinate 7,504 of BQNB010015369.1, forward strand.
GGTCCAACAGAAAAAAGAAAAGGAAGGAATTTTTATCAGTTACAAGATAATATGTGCCATGGAGATTTGAGAAGTTCTACTAACTCAGATGTGAAGTCTGCCTCTACTCCAACAGATTTGGAAAAGCCTTTGGTTCAAGATGGGGATGCTGATGAATGTTGATAACATCTTTATAGATCTATGATGAGGCCTCTTATGAGTACCTATAGTAGCATCCCTAGGCCAGTTATTCATGGTTTGCAGTGTGTGCATGTGCAAGGTTTCAGGTTTCTCCAAAGTCTTCTCATCTCTTAGCTGTTAAGAGAATCTATAGATACCATAAAGGAAAACCAATCATTTTAGACTTTGGTAATTCTAAAAAGGAATCTCTATTGGAATTAGTTGCTTACACTGACAGTGACTATGCTGGAGCTACACAAGATAGGAAGTCAACAACTGGAGGTTGTCAGTTTTTGGGAAATAGGCTGATCTCTTGGCAATGCAAGAAACAAACTATAGTTGCCACTTCTACAACTGAGGCTGAATATGTGGCTGCTGCAAGTTGCTGTGGACAGGTTCTCTGGATCCAAAACCAACTGCTGGACTATGGGTACAATTTTATGAATACTGTTATTTATATTGACAATAATAGTACTATCTGCATAATAGAAAATCATGTTCAACATTCTAAAACAAAACATATAGAGATAGATATCAATTTTATAAGAGACTACAATGCTAAAAAGTTGATTCAAATGGTTAAGATTGACACTGAACATAATGTAGCAGATCTTTCTTACAAAAGGTTTTGGATGCTGGTAGATTTCAGTACTTGGTCTCAAGTATCGGAATGCTTAATCCCTAATGCCCAAATCTCTTGTTTGTTTTGTAAAGTTTGTTAAATGTTAGTACTGTTAAGTCTTTGTAAATTAATACTGCTAGTGTATAAAATAGTACGCAAAGTTATATTTTAAAACTTGTTTGCAAAACTGTTATTTATATAGTTATACTTTGCTAGTTATTTCTGACGTCATCATTGTTAATCCCTGTTAGTACCATTTAATACTACTAAACAAGAAAACTGGTTAGATTATGTTTTCTTGGTTATGAGCTAACTCTTTTAGGATAAGCAATGAAGTGTGAAATTGGTTACTCAATGGTTCATTATTTGAGGGGAGGAATGTTGTTTGTTCTTTAAGTGTTGGTTTTAACACCACACAACAAATGGTCATCAGTTCACCATGTCTCATAGACAACAAAGAATTGACTAGTCCAAAAAGCAAACGTCTATATGGTTAAAGACTTCTCAAATCTTTTGATAGTTTTGATAGTTTACTCAAAACTATATGGACATACAATACACCATGTTTTACAATGAAGCATTGCTAGTCCAAAGCCAAACAGGCTATTGGTAAAGACTTTCTCAAATCCGTTGATAAGTTGATAGTTTACTCAAAACTATAATGGTCCATCAATGCACCAATGTTTTTACAATGAAGCATTGGCTAGGTCAGAAGCAAACGGCTTATTGGTAAAGACTAATCAAATCCGTTAATGCTGGTAGTTTGCCAAAAACTATACTTTGTGTGCATTGTGAGCCAAAAAGAATAGAGAAGAATTGGTGAGCTTAAAAACAGAAAGAGAGATGTGTGAAAAACAGACAGAGTGCAAAGTGAGTTAAAAGAATTGAGAGATTAAATGTGAGCTTAAAAAAACAGAAAGACACGATAGTGTGAAGCGTATGTTTGTGAGTAATTGACAAAACTAGGAGGTTTGTACTACTGACTTTTGGTGGAGAAGTTACTACTGCTAGGCTATTTTATTACCCAGCTAACCAAATTTAGTACTGCTGGATGCCCGTTAGTAACCTGTTTGCTTCTAGACCAGATTATTCATTAATTAATAGAGCCGTAGAGATATTTCCGCAAAATTCCTATGATATAGGGTTTGACCAATTGAATTTCTGATCTTTCTATATATACGTTTGATTTAATCACGATAAACTTAATTTCTTTAAGTCGGTCAAACCATATCTCTATGTTTCTCTATTTAAATCTCAATTAACTTTCTCCAACCTTCATATATTCATCCACGATCATATCCCACACGATTACTCACACTTTTATTCATGGCAAACTTGGAATTTTGTGACAAGCACAACATGGTAGCGTTTTTAGAGAAATCTACAGGAAGTGCAGGGTTTCATCAAGTCATCAATTTCCTAAATCGAAGTCACATTTGTTATGCCCTCACAAAGAATCCAGCTGTTTCTGTCTCGATTATCAAACAATTTTGGAGGTCTGCTGAAGCTTCTACTGATGATAATGGAGAAGTCAAGATTATTGCTACCATTGATGGTCACTCCATGACTATCACTGAAGCATCTTTAAGATGACATCTCAAGTTGGATGATAATGATGGTATTACTTCTCTACCCAACTCAGAGATTTTTGAGCAATTGGCACTTATGGGATATCACACTGAATCAGATAAGTTAACTTTTCAAAAGGGTGCTTTTTCACCTCAATGAAGGTTTCTTATTCACAATATTCTTCATTGCCTTAGCCCAAAGAAGACTGCTTGGGAGCAGTTTAGTAGTAACATTGCCACTGCTAAGTTATCTTGTTTAGGCTACCAATAGGAAGTATAATTTTTCTAGGATGATTTTTGAGCATATGGAGTCAAATATTTCTAGCCCCCATAAGTTTTTAATGTACCCTCTGTTTATTCAAATATGCATAGATATGCAGAGGAACCAACTTCAACAACATTCAAGAACATATCCTGTACCCTCTCTTAGTGTCAAAGTCTTTAACAATATGAAGAGGCCTACAAAGGGATATTCAGGCCAGGAAGTTGCTCTATTTCCTACTATGCTAGATGTTACTGAACCTTCCACTTCACCTTCAAGAATCACATCCTCACCTTCCCACTCACATGAACCTTCACCCTCACCTGAACCTTCCTATTCACCTGAAGCTTCATATGAACACTCACCTGATCATACCACTACTGCACCAACACAACCACCACCAACACAACCATCACCTGGAGTAGAGCAATATTTTCCTACACCCCATGACTCACCTCTCCATGCTGTTCACTCACATGGAAGTGATGAGGGTAGCTTGAAACTTATTGAATTGACGAATTTGGTTACCAAACTTTCCGACAAGGTTGCAGTATTGGAGGATGACTTGAGAAAGACAAAGAAAACTTACAGTTCTGCTTTCATTAAGCTTATTCTCAGGGTCAAGAAATTAGAAGCTAGAGTCAAGATTGGGAAAGCAAGGAGAAGAGCTAAGGTTGTCCTTTCTGAAGATGATAAAGATGTTGAAGATGATTCTTCCAAACAGGGGAGGAAATTATCTGATGCAGAAGTTCAAGAGAAAGCAAGTACTAAAACTGAACCTTTTATTCAAGAAGTGACTCCCACTGAAGTTATTCAAGATCAAAGGGAGTGCTGAAATTAGTACTGCTGGTGTAACAAAAGGTACTGCTAGTGAAGTTCTAGTAGTTAGTACTGCTGATGAAGATATTAGTACTGCTGGAAGAACTGTCACTTATAGAAGAAGGAGTGATGAGCAAAGGACAAGAAAAGACAAGGGAAAAGCAATAATGATAGAGTGTCTGAGCCCAAGAAAAAGTCTAAGAAGGAGCTTGAACAAGAAAGGTTAAGTTTTGCTGAATCCATCATACTAGAAGAAAACAAATGCATGAAGAACAAGGGCACATATTTCAAGAGATGAAGAAATTGCTAGACGGTGGGATTAAGGAAAACAAAGAGCAATGTCTAAAAGCCAAGTCTATCTAAGAAATAGCTGGAATGATCCTTCAGTACAGTAATCATTGCTTTATAGATGATAGCCAAAGACAATTGCCCAGGCAAGGAGAAATATGATCAAATACTTGAAGAATCAAGGAAACTACAAGATTAGTGATTTCAAGGGAATGTCTTATAATGAGATTAGGCCAATCTTTGAAAAGGTTTGGGATTCTTAATCAACACATTGACCGTATGGAGCATGGAACTGAAAGATAAGTCTCCTGAAAAGATAAAAGTTCTCACTGAAAAAATTGACACCAACAAGAAATGAAAGAAGTTGTTAAAGAACCTGGAGCAAAAAGAAAGAAATCTCTTCCAAGAAAAAGAAGAACTGTTAAGAAACAAAAGTTGGAAGAAGATGGCAGAAAGGAAGAACTCAGAGGTTTTAGAAATAATTCCAAGAGAAGAGTTTGCAAAGATTTGAATCACTCTCTACGAATATCCAAATGTGTATTGGAAGACTAAAATTTGACTAAAATTTCATGTATTATTAAAATCTTCAAGGAGATGCAGTTCCAAAACTACAAGGTTATGAGTGATATGCTAAAGACTTTGATAGACAAGTTAGTAAAGGGTTTGTACAGATTAGTCCAAAGGAAGGTATAGTGCTTCAAGAACCTTAAGGATATGATTTGATGCTTTGGGTAATCTGCACACTTTGTTTAAGCCTGAGAATGAAGATGAGAAATAGAAGAATCACATGACTATAATGTGATAAGCTGGAGTTTAATATATTTTTGTGTATTCACATTTTACTGATGGACAGAAAGGTATAGCCATACAAATGGCTGACAGAGAAGAAATACCTTCCCCAAAGTCCAAGAGATGATATTCCAAGTATGTTGAAAAAGAAATTGGAGGTTGATCAATAGGAGTTTTCACATGGCTTTTGAACATTCTACTAAGGTTTATAAAACTCAAGTGCAGAGTAGAAGGATTTAGAAAGAATCTCCAGCAAAGGAAGAAGACTAGAGATTTAAATTTTCGGAGAAACTTGGGGTTTTATTTGAAGATAAATCACAAGTTTAGGGGAGGTTTGTTGGAACTAAATATTCACTAAGATTAATACTGCCAAGTAAAACAAACCGTACTAATGGAGTTTAAGAACTGACATAGCCAGTACAAACTTAGTACTATCTAGAGTTTAGTTAATACTGCTAGAAGAAAGATTAATACTGCTGATGGTCGAAGCTGCTGACTTGGAGATAAGGATGCAAAGAGAAAAATAAGGAATGTATATCTGTTATATTTGTATTTGAATTGTAACAACTTCCAAAAATAGTTTTCGGCAATTATCTTTTGTAAATGGACTCGCTTGGTTACATAAAAGAGAGATCCTATTTAAGGTTAAAATAGAAGTTTTTAACTTTAAGTGATTATTATATACTTTTAGTGAAAGAATAGCTTCAAGTTTTGTAAAACCCTAAGTACTACAAGATACTGTCGATTATTCTAATAATATTGAAGCAGTTTGTGTTTTGTTCATTGTTCTTTGGTTGTTACTGTTCCATTGATAATTACCTCTAGAGTATCAAAGTGTAGATTCCGCATACACTTTGGTATATCAACAAAGTCTTCAACCATATGTTATTTTGGATTTATCCAAGTAACAACACTTTACAACGTAAAGAATTTTCTATCAATGCTTGAGATCAACACATGGGTGTTGTTAAGGTGTTTGTTGCGTTCATCTACTCATTTTACTAGTGTTTTGGTGTCGATATCCATTCAAAAAAGCTTTCACTTTTTGTTTTGAGGGTTTAAAAACCATAAAGATCATAACTTTCTTTCTTAGTTATCTTAGTATAGACTAGAAGTATAAGAAAATCTTTCAAAAACCATAAAAAATATCATCTTTTTGAGTCTTTTTGGTTAAAAAGAGGGTTTTGTACCAAGAATCTTGATTTCAAATTTTTCGTGTCAAAAACGTTAAAGTTTGTGTTTTTAAGGTTCTAATAGTCTTAGATAGTTAAGAAGTACAAGAAAAATAGGGTACAAACGTCAAAAAGTGAGTCTTTTTAAGATTTTTGATTTTTGAGTTTCGTAGTAGTTCAGGCGATTTATACGTTCCTTAAGGCGAATTATACGAGCTTATGTGTTTAGGCGATTTATACGATTTCCCTTCAGGCGATTTATACGCGTTACTTTGTTAAGGCGATTTATACACTCTGTTTAACAAAGGCGATTTATACACTCTGTTTTAACAAAGGCGATTTATACATCCAATTTTGTGAAGGAGATTTATACATTCGTTTAACAAAGGCAATTTGTACATTCCTTTTGTGTAGGCGATTTATACGTGTATATTTGCAAGGGCGATTTATACGTTTTTTCAAGGAAGAACTATTCACGTTTATTAGGTGAATTATACGGTTGTTCTTTGATTTGTAAAATCCCGTGAAAACTTGATTTCCCGGTTTTATCAAGAATTGTAATATCCCGTGTATTCCGAAAGACTCAACTTCATTAATCAAACCTCACTTTTATACAACAACCTTCAATCACTGTACGATCACTTAATCTTATCACATTGTAATTGAAATGGATTCAATTATTTCACTTGGACAAAAGAATACTCTTGCTGAGTACATGATATTCTCCGGTGCTGACAATCGTGCACCTATGTTGGACAAAGACCTGTATGATTCTTGGAAAAGTTGAATGGAATTTTACATGCAAAATAGAGAGCACCGAAGAATGATACTTGAATCAGTTGAAAATGGTCCTCTCATTTGGCCTACGGTTGAAGAGAACGGTGTGATCAGAACAAAGAAATATGCTGAATTATCTGCTGCTGAGAAAATTCAAGCTGATTGTGATATGAAAGCTACCAATATCATTCTTCAAGGTCTTCCTGCTGATATCTATTCACTTGTGAATCATCACAGAGTTGCTAAAGATTTATGGGAGAGAGTTCAATTACTGATGCAAGGTACATCTTTGACATAGCAAGAAAGAGAGTGTAAATTGTATGATGCATTTGATAAGTTTACTCACATTAAGGGGGAATCACTTCATACATATTACTTGCGATTTACTCAGCTGATTAATGATATGAACATCTACAAGATGAAAATGGAGCAATTTCAAGTTAATACCAAGTTCTTAAACAGTCTTCCACCCGAATGGAGTAAGTTTGTGACGGATGTCAAACTAGTTAAAGATTTGCATACCTCCAACTTTGATCCACTTTATGCATATCTTGAACAACACGAACTCCATGCAAATGAAGTCCATATTATGTATGAACGCAATCAAGATCCACCTGCATTCGTTGCAAATCAGCAGATGACACCACCTCACTTCAACACTTATCAGTCTTATTACAACAATCCTCAACTTCAACAACAGTTTTCACCATCACAACATGGATCAATTCAACCCAATCAACATTACTCATCTCATTATCCATCACAAACTCAATTCAATCATTCATCCATTCCACCATCACATGCATTTCAGTCTCAAATGAATCATTAAACCTCAACTGTTCCACAAGTTGCTTATCAATCACCTTAAGCTCCTACACAACTTATGACTGAGTCACCATTTGTAGATTTAGGTTTTGCTGTTCCTGTGTTTTCTCTTGAAGATGATCTGATTGCTTGTCTCAATAAAGCAATGGCTTTTCTAACGGATGTAGCTTCTTCAAGGTTCCCTACTACCAATAATCAACTTAGAACTTCCTTTAATCCAAGAAACCAAGCTACTATTCAAGATGGCAGGGTTACTGTGCAACAAGTTAAGGGGAGAAAAGGGCAAAATTATTCTGGTACTACATATAAGAGCAATGCTACTAGTTCAAGGGAAAATACTTTAAGTGGACATGCAAGAGTTGTTAAATGCTACAACTGCCAAGGTGAAGGACATATGGCTAGGCAATGCACTAAGCCTAAGCGACCAAGGAATGCAGCATGGTATAAGGAGAAAGCAATGTTAGCAGAAGCCCAGGAAGCTGGACAAATATTGGATGAGGCGCAACTCACATTTCTTGTAGATCCAGGAATTCCAGCAGATCAAGCTCAGACAGTCATCCCTCACAATGTTGCTTTCTAGACTGAGGATCTCGATACGTATGATTCAGACTGTGATGATCTCTCGACTAAACAAGCGGTTCTTATGGCCAACATTTCCAACTATGGTTCTGACATTATCTTAGAGGTACCTAATTCTGAAACCTATCTAAATGATATGGATAATCAAAGTGTGCAGGCATTGCAGGATTTTGAACAATCACCAGTTATGGATTTTACAGATAATGAGATATCTAGTGATAGCAATATCATTCCATATTCTCAATATTTGCAAGAAACACAACAGGCAACTGTTCAAGATACTAATTTACAGTGTAACAACTGAGAATTTTCGGATTTTTAAATGACTATTTTACCCTTTGACTTATCGGGTCTGACTTGATTTTCTTTTACTTTTGACTTTGTACGGTCACATAAAAGCGATTACCGCGTAGCCGGTAAATTCCTGAAAATTATTTAAATAATAAATCATATTTATTATTATTTATCTCTCATTACGAATTTAGTTTTCAAATTTATTTGAAAAGAAACGAGAAAATATATGTTATTCCTAAGTTGATTTATCAAAAAACGAGCAGCTAAATCACGTTTTCATTATTCGGACTCTAAAGCAATTTGATGTAAAACGACATTCCAGACAACTTTTCAGTTTTGACCGAGACCCGAAAACAGTCAGAAAGTGACTGAAATGCCCTCGCAAGATTTTTAAACGAGAAAATAATTAAATTATATTTAATTAACACTTTTTATTAAATAAAAATATTTAATAAATTAGTCATCATTTTATTCGAAAACGTTTGTTGATAACGCGAATATACGGGTTAGAAATTTATTTTTATTTTTACTTCGGACAAGACATAACCGGGTTTCCAATTGAATAACAAATATTTTTATAAATGTTATAAAAATATTTATGAAATACTATGAAATGAATACTCATTTTTGTTGGAAAAATTATTTGGAAAACAATGGCGCAAGTTTCGTGCGTTGGATCATCCATTAAGTGGCCTAAACGAGTCCCGAACCAATATTATATAAAAGTTTCTCAAAATTTCACTGTTAGTCCCTGGAGTTATATTTTCAAAATTCACCATAAACTATGAGGGGCTTGCCACTTTTATTTTATAGTTATATATATATATATATATTTCCACCCCATTTATTTTTCATTTTCATATATAAAACACACACACAAACATATAACTCTCTCTCCCTCTCCATTTTTTCCGGCGAGCTCCCGCCGCCAGCCACCACCACCGCCGCCGTCGCCGGCCACCGGAAAAGTTTTCCGGTGAGATTTCCGGCCGAGTTCAAATATGTTTCTTTTCACCGGATCTACCCGATCCCCACCACCACTCGCTGCCACGCGCCGTCCAATCACCACCACCCACCACCGCCGCTGCCATCATCTTTAACATCATCATAACACCACCACCGAACCCCACTGTCGCCACATCACCACCCCCGCTGCCAACATCTCCCCACCGCCACACCCCCACCTTCGAACCACTCCTCGTCATCACCGCCGACGCGTCACCACAGCCGAGGGTGCGTTCGGTTTATTTTAAGCACCATGAGTGCGTTTGGTTTGTATTAAAACAGCCAAGGGTGCGTCGGGTTTCGGTATAACCACCAGGGGGTGCGTTTGGTTGGCTGCCACCACCACAAGGGTGCGTTTGGCAGTCACCGCCACCAAAGGGGGTGCGTTCGATTGGCCGTGAACCACCGCCAGTGTTCGTTTGGTTTGTATATCAACACAACAGGGTGCGTTGGTTTTGTGTTTATCACTGAAAAGGGTGTGTTGGTTTATATGTTAACACCACGTGAGGGTGTTGGTTTTGGTGGAAAACCACCACAACAGTTAGGGTGCGTTTGATTTCACCACCACAAAAAGGGGTGCGTTTTGGGATAATAAAAACCCAACAGGGTGCGTTTTGGCCGTTACAGCGGACTAGGGGTGTTTGTTTTTGTAGAAAAGCACCAAAGGGGTGCGTTTTAGTTTGGCAGCCACCCGCAAGGGTGCGTTTGGCTGTTAAACAGCCATGGGGTGCGTTTGGTTGCTTAAAAACGCACAAGGGGTGTGTTTGGTTTCGGGTCAAACAGATTAGGGTGCGTGTGGTTTAGCATAAAACAGATAAGGGTGCATTTGGTTTAAGTAAGAACGCAACAGAGTGCGTTTGGTTTATTAGGGAACAGGAATGGTGCGTTTGGCAGCCCACGACACCACAAAAGGGTGTTTGTTTTAGTGGTTCAGCAGCTAGGCTGCGTACGGTTTTCTTGACACGACGTAGGGTGCGTTTGGTTTGTTTTTGAACAGCCAATGGTGTGTTTGGGTTGGCAGTTGCAAACTAAGGGGTGCGTTTGGGTCTAGAGAAGACAACAAAAAGGGGCGTTTGGTTTAGTAAAACAGCCACTAGGTGCGTTTGGTTGACAGAATCCGCACAAGGGTGCGTTGGGTTAATATAAATTGATTGATAAAATTTTTATGATTTTATATATATATAACCGGATCTAGTGGTGGTTTAAATTGGTTAAATAAATGTGCTATTTAAAAATTTGTCTAATTATATATATTAATAACGAGCGTATATTGCAACACGATTTGATTAAAGTGGGAAAACATTGAATTTTGATAAAAGTGGGGAACGATATATAAACGGAAATGTCATGGCGAAATTTATATATATAAATTTCTATATTAGTAATGTTTTACCAAAACTTCTATTATTTTGGAAACACGGGAAAAGGGACTAAGTTATATTTTAAAGATATATTAGATTATAACTATACAATAACCCGACAACGAATGAAAACTATACTTTTACAAATGAGGTAACGATTTTGGCCACGATCCGTCAGTATGACGAAAGATAAATTTATAAAATATTATTTTGTAAATTCCTGACTAGAAGGAAAAATCATAACTTTTGTAAAAGCTTTCCAAACATCGTTTGTTTAATTAATAAATTTAAGACGTGAGTATACTTTTATGAAAGAACTTTCTATTGATTAAATGGGTGATTTACGAACGTGTCGTATTATATACTTTTCATTTATCTTTGGATTGATTGTCTTTGTGATATAATTCACGGTATGAATTATATAAGGGTTATTTTTCATATGTAATATATAAAGAATATATATTACACGCTTTGCGTATATTTTCAATCTATTTATTTAACCAACCACCAAGGTATTACAACTTTAAATCTAGATCTTTTATCAACGTGCCGCGTTGATGTAATCATTCATCGGGAAACCCAAATACATTTATCTAGGATGTGGGATTTAGCCGAAGATTAGCTGCAACTTCTTGATCGAGCCGCTTCGTCTTCCGTTCGTATTGTGCATATTAGATGCCTATCTGTCAATCGTTCTACATCATCGAGGTGAGTTCATAGCCCCACGTCTTACATGTTTTATATATATTTTTGGGGTGAGAACATGCTTGTTTACAAATGCATTTACCTGATTGTTTACAAATTGGTATACACACTTATTTATATATCTCGCGATGAGATACAATACTTGGTCTACTTGTTGGACGTAAACACATACTTGACTTTTACTATTTTTTGGTCACGAATGCATATTTTACTTTTGAAAAAGGATTATGGATTTGCTTAAGCGGGTTGAACTGATGGCAAAAACGGTACTGCCCGGGTGTTCTTGGAGGGGACACCGGTAACGGGAGTACATATTTTCTTTATATCACTGCCCGGGTGTTCTTGGAGGGGACACCTGTGATGGGTATATATATAAGTCTACGTCACAGCTTCATGAACTGTAAATCACTTGGAGGGTGAGCGCGAATGTTATGAAATAGATCTATTCGGGTGTGATCCCCGTTCGGGTGATTAGCTATCACTGGGCAAACGAACGTTATAACATGTCGGATTACGATTGGTTGGGCCTACAGGGCCCACAACACTTACATATGAACTCTTACTGCTATATTAGTGCATCGGTTTCATGAACTTAGAGTAATCGTAATCATTGTTTTATACTCACACGGATATTTACTGTGCCTTGAATAAAGTGGCAATACATACTTGAAACATTTTGGTGACATTAAATTGGTCATGCATTCTTTATAAATCTTTGGGATAAGATTGGTACTTTTGGTGACATTAAATTGATCATGCATTCTTTATAAATCTTTGGGATAAGATTGGTACTTTTGGTGACATAAAATGTGTCGTGCATTCTTTATAAATCTTTGGGATTTTTACATGGTACTGTGATGACACAGTGGACAAATACATTCATTTGAAACTTACATTCATATTTAAACTAACCTATGAACTCACCAACTTTATGTTGACCGTTTTAAGCATGTTTTTCTCAGGTGATATAGATACTTGGCTTACTTGAAGTGCATTGGAGTCTATACATTCAAGTTTTTCATGGTGATGCAATTATGGGACAAATGTTATATCAATTTCAAGGAAATCAACGAGATTATTTTTCAAACGACACATTTAGAGGTCGTTCTCTTGTATCTAGCGCTGTGTATTATGAAGTAACTCCCCCGGACACAATTCCGCTGCGACACGCATTTTTGGGGGTGTTACAGATTGGTATCAGAGCACTGGTTATAGAGAACTAGGTTGCATATTTTACCCTAGACTATAACCGTTTTCACAAACATTGCATCACCTCAAACATTTTCAAAGTGCATACACGCTACTTGCTTATGTGCTTACATTACGTGCTGCATTAAGTGCTTACGTGACATACATATATATAATATATATATGCTTGCATTCCTTTCGCGTATATCGTACGCTTATTTATATAAGAGTTATTATATAAATACCAGAATATTTTTAAGACATTGTGGGTTGCACAATGGTCTCATTCTACTCGTCAGACATTGTGAGTTGCGCAATGGTCTCACTTCGTTCTCAGACATTGTAAGTTAAACAATGGTCTCTAAGGATATTATTTTTCTTCATAGCTTTATACTATATTGTATTACACGGAGACCGTCATAAATTTTATCGAATTATGTATGAATTAAGTATTTACAAGTTCTTGTATGGGCGGGACTTATAATATGAGGATTGATCATGTTAATTGCTATGTTAACAAAGGCGTACAGTTCTGTTTATAATGGATTATGTATGGAATCTAAGTATTACAATGTTTGTCATGGGCGGGACTTGTATAGGAAGATTTGATTGATAATCGTTTGCAGATTGTTCATAGAGACCTTTACCTTATTTACTCTAACCGAGTACTCATTAACTATCTTGAACTATATGTTGATCTCGCCTGGCAGTTTTTACTCCCAGTCTCCGAAGACGAGTTTTAAAACACTCGTCCCATACTCAATAGAGCACATGCATCGTCATGTCATCCATCACCTTGAAGGTTATGTGAGTACGCGTATTGCATCAGAAATTATTAAGTAGGATGATTTATAATCTCTTTATTTGAAAGGATTGGGACGCCTCTTCAGTTAAATAAAGAAATTGTAAATCCCCGAACCATAAGTTTATCATTTCTTACTTACATAAATTAGGACGCTCCTTTATGTAAGTAATGAATTGTAAATGAGTGGGCTTAATGGTATCCGATATGACACGAGTATGAACCTGAACTCGATAATCACCAGAATCCGTTAAAAGGGTCTAGAGACACAATGTGTCTGCCACTCTAGCTAGCTTTAAGCCTCGCTTGGGACTACCTTATCTCATTCTTAAGTTATTACTTTTGCCATTACGAATCCTTGCGATATAACGACTGAGTACCATATTCCGCCGTCTATCGCATAAGCTCTTCCGCGAGCTCCTTCCATTTGTTAAACTTTATTCTAGGAATATTGTTTCTCGGAATGTCCTCATTCCTGGCATCCCATCACCATTTGTTATAGTATTGAAGTTATGGTCGTTGCTGTTGGGTCCTGGAGCGGTCCCAGCTGGTACAACTTTATCCAATAGGTAATGCAACCCCCTTAAACTAGATAAACACCTATCGACAAAAAATATAGTCGGACTATTCATTTCGGGTCACTAGTACGAAGACTTAGGTCATGATACACTCTGGTACTGCCAAGTAAGTTGGATACTTACATCCATAAGCCTCGTTTGATGTAAATCATCGAACATTACAGATATCGGAAACGAGACTCCGTCTTGGAACATTTAAAACTGTAATATACTCACGCGACTACACTTTCTCCTTCGATGTTTTCACTATTAAGAGACTCTCTTTATAATGCAGTTATATCAGTCATAAGATCTGTAATGATATTTTTTTGAGATACCCATTTTGATAGATTGAATGTCCTGGCCAAATCTAGCCAAAATTTTTGGTATATACTAAGAAATGTCAAAATATCGAATTTCGCTGATTAAAGTTATCAGCGTCTTGTTTAGAACGGGTTTACTAAGTTTTAAATCTTTTCTTGGTCACACAAACGGTTAACACAGATTTAATCTCGGGACGAGATTTCTTTAAGGGGGTGGTACTGTAACAACTGAGAATTTTCGGATTTTTAAATGACTATTTTACCCTTTGACTTATCGGGCCTGACTTGATTTTTTTTGACTTTTGACTTTGTACGGTCACATAAAAGCGATTACCGCTTAGCCGGTAAATTCCTGAAAATTATTTAAATAATAAATCATATTTATTATTATTTATCTCTCATTACGAATTTAGTTTTCAAATTTATTTGAAAAGAAACGAGAAAATATATTTTAATCCTAAGTTGATTTATCAAAAACGAGCAGCTAAATCACTTTTTCATTATTCGGACTCTAAAGTAATTTGATGTAAAACGACATTCCAGACAACTTTTCAGTTTTGACCGAGACCCGAAAACGGTCAGAAAGTGACTGAAATGCCCTCGCAAGATTTAGAAACGAGAAAATAATTAAATTATATTTAATTAACACGTTTTATTAAATAAAAATATTTAATAAATTAGTCATCATTTTATTCGAAAACGTTTGTTGATAACGCGAATATACGGGTTAGAAATTTATTTTTATTTTTACTTTCGGACAAGACATAACCGGGTTTCAAAATAAATAACAGATATTTTCATAGATATTAAAAAAATATTTATGAAATACTATCAAATGAATACTCATTTTTATTGGAAAAATTATTCCGAACGCAATGGCGTAAGTTTCATATTTTAAACCATCCGTTAAGTCGCTCAAACGGGTCCCGAACCGCTATTTTACAAAATAATACTCAAAAGTTACACTTTTGGTCCCTGTAAAAATATTTACACAATGAACCTCCATCTATTTGTGACTTGACACATTAGTTGTATATCACTTTTTTATATTTTATATTTATATATTTTAAAATTATACATAATTTTTTTTTTCATTTTCATTTTTATAAAAACACACACACACATCCACTCCATCTCTCCCCCTACTTCCGGCAGCCACCGCCGGATTCGGCCAACCTCCGGCCACCATCGCCGGAAAACTTTTCCGGCGAGTTTTCCGGCCAAGTCCAAAAATGCTTCTCGTCACCCAATCTATCCGATCCATCGAACCACGCGCCGCCATGCGCCATAAACCATCTCAACTCATGCCATCCGCCCACCCGCTGTCACCACGACCACGTCACCACCACCCCCACTGCCACCATCATCACCTTGTCGTCACCACCATATGGTGCGTTTGGTTTTGAAAACTGCACCAGAGGGTGCGTTTGTTTTTCTTGCAAGAACAAAGGGGTGAGTAGTGGGTTGATTGCCACGACTCAAAAGGGCGTGCGTATTTGTGGTTTGTACTTGGAGGAGTGCGTGGGCTTAACGTTCAAACGTCAGGGTTGCGGTCTGGTTCGACAATAGCACAAATGGTGCGTTTGATTTTCTAACCAACACCACTAGGGTGCGTTGGTTTCATTTCTCCCAAGAAAAGGGTGCGTTTTTTATTAGCAAAAAAACCTCCCAAGGGTGCGTTTGGTTTGCACCAAAAAGGGTGCGTTCGATTTGGGTTTAACAACAAAGAGGATGGTGATGGTTTGTTTAAATACACAAAAGGGTTTTTGTGTTGGGTGGTGATGATAACACAAAGGGTGTGTTTGTTTTGGCAGCCTCCACGACCCACAAGGGTGCGTGGGGTGTCAGGTCAAACCACCAGCAAAAGGGTGCGTTTTGGTATAATAGAAACAGCCAAGGGTGCGTTCGGTTTGATAATAAAATGGCACAAGGGTGCATTTGGCTGTATTAGCACCGAACGGTTGCGTTTGGTTTAGCAGATTAACAGCTAGGGGTGTTCGTTTGGTTTTTTGTTCTATAGTAAAAAAAATTAACGATTAGGGGTACTGCTGTTTGGTTGGCTGCGTGGACAGCGTTTAGGGTGCGTCTTGGTTTTGTCTAAAACGAGTGGGTCGCGTTGGTTGGGCTGTTAATCAGCTAATAGGGGGTTTTTGGTCGTTGGCAAAAACCCATAAGGGTGTGTTTGTTTAGCGAATAAACCATACAAAGGTGCGTTCTGGCTTAGCAGTTTCACAACAAAGGGGGTTGCTTTTGGTTGATAACAGTGAGAACAGTAAGGTGCGTTTGGTTTAACATAAATCGAATAATAAATATATCGTAATATTTTATAAATCTAAAACCGGAGTAAATGGTGGTTTAAATTGGTTAAATAAATGTACTATTTAATAATGTATCGAGTTAGATATAAATTGAAACGCGCGAGTAATTGCAACACGGATTGATTGTAAAGGGATTTAAGTTATATAGTTTTAATATTGTATAATTTATAATTATACAATAACCAGATAAACGAACGAAAGTTATACTTTTACAACAACGCAACTAGTTTAGTTAAAAGTCGTAACGAAACACTAAATTATAAAATATTATTTTATAATTCCCAACTGGAAGATAAAGTCATAACTTTTGTAAAAGCTTTGAAAACAAATAGTTTTATATAGTCACAGAAACTTTAAAACGTACGTTTACTTTTATGCAAGAACATTTTATTAATTTAATTGGTGATTTCTGAAAATGTGTCGAATTGTTTTGCTTCAGTTATTTTTCTCACGTTTCTTATATAATACTTGCAAAGTATTACATACCTCGATTATTTATTTGATTGTTTGCCTTGTGGTATAATTCACGATATGAATTATATACTTATTCAATTATTATAACATTGCGTTCTTTTGATTTATTTATTTAACCAACCAGCCAAAACTATTACAAATTGGAAATCCTAAATCTTTATCATCGTGTCGCATTGATGTGACCATTCTTCAGGAAAACCCAAATACATTTATACTAGGCTAGTGGGAAAACTTTAGACGTAGGATTAGTTACAACTGCTTGATCGAGCCGCTTCGTCTTCCGTTCGTGTTGTGCATATTAGATGCCTATCTGTCAAACGTTCTTCATCATCGATGTGAGTTCATAACCTCGCTTTTCAATCTTTTGAATGTTTATAAACCCGCGAGGAGGATACATGCTTGTCTACAAACTCTTATACTTACTCGGTTATCTTATAACAACGTGATTGTTTTTAAAGGATATTGTGAGTTTATAGCCCCACGTTTTACTTGTTTACATATATTTTTGGGGTGAGAACATGCTTGTTTACAAATGCGTTTACGTGGTTAATTACAAATTGGTTTTTTTTTCTGCTATTATCAAAATTTTTCCCCCCCCCCCCAATTAAAAGCTGCTATGGGATATATTACTTGACTCATTTTTGAGTCACTAATATTTGTACTTTACTTTTGAATTGATTACGTGATTAGCTTATAGCGGATTGAATGATACACAATACAGTATGCGGGTGTTCTTGGATGGGGCAACGGTATAACGGGAGTTACTTATTCTTTAAATAAGGCCCGGGTGTTATTGGTGGGGACACTGTGGATGGGTATATATATAAGTCTACGTCATAGCTTCATGACCTGTAAATCACTTAGAGGTGTGAGCGCGATTGTTTATGTAATAGATCTATTCGGGTGTGATCCCGTCTCGGGTGATTTTGCTATCACTGGGTAATACGAACGTCTGATAGCATGTTTGTCTACGCGAATGTCATAAAATAGATCTATTCGAGATTGACAATCCCTGTTCGGGTGATTAGCTATCACTGGGCAAACGAACGTTATAACATGTCGGATTACGATTGGTTGGGCCTACTTAGCCCACTATACCTTTACATATGAACTCTTACTGTTATATTAGTGCATCGGTTTCATGAACTTAGAGTAATTGTAATCATTGTTTTATACTCACATTGATATTTACTGTGCCTTGAATAAAGTGACAATACATACTAGAAGCATTTTGGTGACATTAAATTGGTCATGCATTCTTTATAAATCTTTGGGATAAGATTTGTACTTTTGGTGACATTTAATTGGTCATGCATTCTTTATAAATCTTTTGGATTTTTACATGGTACTGTGATGACACAGTGGATAAATACATTCATTTGAAACTTACATTCATATTTAAACTAACCTATGAACTCACCAACTTTATGTTGACCGTTTTAAGCATGTTTTTCTCAGGTGATATAGATACTTGGCTTACTTGAAGTGCATTGGAGTCTTTACATTCAAGTTTTTCATGGTGATGCAATTATGAGACAAATGTTATATCAATTCCAAGGAAATCAACGAGATTATTTTCAAACGACACATTTAGAGGTCGTTCTCTTGTATCTAGCGCTGTGTATTATGAAGTAACTCCCCCGGACGTACTTCCGCTGCGACACGCATTTTTGGGGGTGTTACATACAGGCGCAACAAGATTTAATGATTTTGTCTGTGATTGAACAAATGTCCGAACAAATGATTAATCATGTAAATAATTGGGAAAAGGCCAATAACAAACAGAAAAATGAATCAATATATAAGGAAATGGTCAAAACTTTTGAACAACGTCTTAATATTGATTTAAGTAGTCGTGAAAAGATGATTGATTCTTAAATGGATGATATGATTAGAGAGAAACTTGCACTCAAAGAACAAATTGACTCACTTGAGCAAAATCTTTCTAAACAAATCAAAGAAAAGGAATCTTTATTCAAAACGTTTTCAGTTTTCAAAAATGAATCCAAAGAAAAGGAAAATAAATATATGGAAAATGAAATTGATTTGGAAAAGAAGATTAAGGAACTTGATAATATCATTTGTAAAGTGGGTCAATCTGCTCAGACAGTGCACATGTTAACTAAGCCACAAGCATTTTATGATAATACACATAAACAAGCTCTAGGTTATTAAAATCCGTTTTATCTTAAGAAAGCTCAACGGATAAAACCAACCTTGTATGATGGTGTTGTTTTGTCTAATACACATGTTGCTATGCCTGTGATTGATGATGAAGAAACATTGATTTTGGAAGAAAAGAGTCGATCAAAAATGTTTGAAAAGGCAAAGGGATCTGAAGTTATTGCAAAGAAAATTTTTCATAAAACCTACGATATGAAACAATTAAATAGCCTCATGAATTGATTTTGGAAAATGTTTTTCTCCACAACAAGAATTATCGGCTGAACAAGCATTTTGGTTTCATACGCTCAATCCTACCATTGAACCTTCTTACACACCACCTGTCATTTGGTTGTTTCACAGTGAACTACTATGGTGGTTTGGTGGAATGCAAGACTGTAAAATGCTTAAATTCACCTCACCACATTTGACTAGTGGTTTAAAGGAAGACGACACAACATTAGTGCTCTTTGAAGAAGTGAATGGGGGTTTAATCATACAAAAAACTTGTTTTTATCAATGAAATGATTCCATTTCTAAAATCTTTAAAAGATATCTTCAATGTGTTTGATAAAGATCTTCTAATTGAAATAACAGAAGTACAATAAGTTTTTGATCAAATAGAAGCGTCTGTTCAACAGTTTTCAGTTGATAAAAATGTTTGGAAATTGCTAAGAAATAATTCTTTTGGAAAATGTTCATACCTCTATTAAAAATTCATGTCCTCAAGATGTGTTGTTAACTGTGAACGAATTCCTTTGTCTTTGAATAATAATTCTGTAAATATGAAAAATGCTAAAGTATGATTCGTGTGAAAAGTGTTTGATATTCTTGATGTGAGCTTTCCAGCATCAAAACAAGCATTATAATGATTTTTGAAAAATCACTCACAACTTGAACAAACATTGTATTCTCTCGAAGTGTCAATGGCAATTAAAAACAAGAAGTTTTTCAAAAAAGATTGATATCTGGCACTTAATCAAAATGCCTATTGAATTCAAGAATATTTTGAAATAATGATATTGAAAGCTCGGCTACCAAGATAAGTCAATACATTGTAAGTTGAAGGATACTATTCAAATCTTTAAGATAGATACCAAGGAAGTAGAATGTTAATCATGATATATGGGAAAATTGAGCCCATACATAGGAACTGGCAAATAGTTTGGCAAAATTGCTTGCTGAGAATGAATCGTCTTGTTAATGAAAATATTGGATGTGTTGAAACGGGGTTTTTTAAAGACAGTTTACTTAATTTAACAGACAAAGTGTTCGTCCATAAAGAAACAAAGTGACTCATTTTAATTAAGACAAAGTGACTTAAAATTCTGTGGAAAAATTTGGAAAATGATGATTTAAAAGCTCAAATTCAAGATAAGGTTTTTGTGATAACATCATTGAAAAACAATTTACGAAAATCAAAAGGGAAAGAAATTGTTGAAAATGTTGTACATATACCTTCAACCACCACTATTGCTCCAGGCATGTTCAAGCTTGATTTAGTACCGTTGCTTCCTAGGTTATTGCAAAATAAGGAAGTTCACATAAACTATCTTAGGAACACTCAAGAACAAGCTAATATTCTTCCGGAAATAGTCGAACAAGTTAAGGCGAAACAACCTTTAGATGGCGATTTAGACCTTGCTTATAAGTATGCCACAAGAATTTAGGAGTTGCTTGTATATGCTCAAGATACGTGCCCTAATGCGACAACACTTGATTCTAAGAAGGTTGTTGTCACACCCATGAACAATGTTAAGAAAGTTAGGCTTGCTGAACCTCTCACATCCTCAAGCAACATTAAACAGGTAGAGTCTTCTAATACTTCAGATTCTAACACACCTGTGTTGTCTTCTACAGGAGTGAAGTGTTCTACTAGTATTTGTGGATCAAAGCCTCCAGGCAATAAAAAGAATAATAGGATCTCGCAAACACTAAGTAGGAAAAAGAAGAATAAAGTAGAAGCCCAACCTAGGAAAGTCAATAACATGAATCGTGTTGTTAAACCTGTTTGTGATGTTGATGTTAAGCAGTCTCTGTCTAATGCGAATTCTGATATTCTCTGTGCTACTTATAATAGATCCATGTTTGATGGTGTCATGATAAATGTCTTCTTGATCTTGTGCAAAATGGGAATAACCGTGTTAAATCTTCTAAGAAACATAAAAAGCAAAATATTTGGAAACCTACGGGTCATGTATTCACTGAAGTAGGATTTAAATGGAAACCAACAGGTAGAACTTTCACTATAGTTGGTAACTCACTCCCTTTAACTAGGTTCACCTCAACTAACGTAGTACCTCCTAAGCAAACCACTTCCCACTCAGATGATATACAAAAACCAAAGTTAAAAGTCTATAGCAGGAAACCCAAAAATGTAAAAAACATAGGTTCGAGTAAAAAAGCTAAGATTGTAGAATCTAAGAATGCTAACCACTCAAAACTCAATCAAACTTGGGGACCCAATGCTATAGATATTTCATCGTCTTCTTCTCTTGTCATGACAGGTTGTCCAGATTGTACTCTGGTATATGGACTTCAGATGTTCGAAACACATAATAGAGAATCGCTCTCAGCTCATGAACTTTATCAGTAAATTTCTGGGTACTGTTAGATTCAGGAACGACCAGATTGCAAGGATTATGAGGTATGGTGACTATCAGCTGGGAAACATTATTATCTCAAGGGTTTACTACGTCGAGGGACTTGGTCATAACTTGTTTTTTGTTGGCCAATTTTGTGATGCGGACCTTGAAGTTGCATTTCGAAAAAAACACTTGCTTTATACGCAATTTAGAAGGTGTCGATCTACTTTCAGGGTCTCGTGACACAAATTTGTACACAATTTCTCTTGATGACATGCTTAAATCATCTCCGATCTATTGCTTAAATCTTTTCGATCTGTCTTCTATTTAAAGCTCAAAGACTAAGGCTCGGTTATGGCACCGTTCGATTTTCATCTCTACTTCGGGTACTTTGAAACAAGCTAGCTTAAAGACGGTCTTGCACGAGGATTTCCTAGGCTTAAATTTTCAGAGATAGATCATTTATGGTCAGCATGTGCATTTAGGAAGAGATACAGCAAAAAATTCCTCTCATCAACCTAAAGCTGAAGACACTATCCAAGAGATACACTATATCTTTTTATAAGGATGTTGTGTGGCCGATGCGTGTGGTAAGTATTTACGGAGGAAAAGGTATACTTAGTGATAGTCGACGATTACTCTAAGATTTTACTCCAGAGGGTCAGTTTTTTGAAGATAAAAGGATGAAGCTCCTGCGGGCTCTCTCATCAAATGTATTAAAAAATTCAAGTTCATTTGATAAGCCACAGTCCGGATGTTTCGAACAGATAATGGAACGAATTTGTCTATCAGACACTTGTGAATGGTATGAAATGTTGGCATCACGCATCACAAACTTATGGTTAGCTCGCACTCCTCAATGACACGGTGGTTGTCGAAAGTCAAAAATCTGTACTCTTGTAAAAGCTGCTCGAACTTTTTGCTGATTATTTTCTAAAGCTCTATTATTTTCTCTAGGCCAAAAGCTATCAATACTGTTTGTTACCCCATAACCTGTTCTTTAATACGCCTCTGATACAACTCCAAAACTCCATACAACTCTATGCAAGACAAAGAAACCAGAGCTTATCTTTCTTTAGGTCTTTGGCTCTCTTTGTATCCTACCAATGACATGAGGATCTGGGTAAATTTAATGCAAAAGCAGAGTCTTTAGGTTTTTCGTTGGGTTTCACGCCCTGCAAAGAAAGGTTCAGAATCTACTATCAGAATGGCTCCAGTAATTATACTGAAACAATTCATGTAACATTTGATGAGCTAAACAGTTTAGTGCTTCTGATCAATTTAGTTCAGGACCCGGGCTTCAAGGAATGACTCCTGCTACATCCAGTACAGGACTCGGTTCAAATCCTGTTTCTCAACAACCTTTCTTACCACCAATAAGAGATGATTAGGATCGGTTATTTCAACCAATGTTCGATGAATACTTTAACACTCTAACAATTGCTGTTTCTCCAGTTTCAGAAGCTGCTGCTCCAAGAGCTGAAGTATTAGCTGATTCTCCTGTGTCAACTTCCATTGATCAGGATGCTCCATCAACAAGTATTCTCTCATCACAAGAACAAGAACAATCTCCAATCATTTCTCAAGCTTTTGAAGAATCACCAAAAACACTAACTTTTCATGATGATCCACTTAATGAATCTTAAATGAAAGACTCACAAACTTTCAAGGATCATCTCGAATATAGACAATATCTACCACTCTATTGAATCACCATGGTAGATGGACCTAAGGATTCATCCAATAGCAAATGTAATCGAAGATTTCCTTATCGCTGTATCTAAGAGGAAAGAACTCGATACGGATGCCAATGTGGTGTTACTTTTGAAGCATTCCCTAACTTCTGTCGAACCAAGAACTTTCAAAACAAGCAATGACCGTAAACATTCATGGATGATGCATGCAAGAAGAATTCATGAAATTGAAAGACTAGAGTTTGGTATTGGTGCCGTCTCCAGTTAATGTGTCTTGATCAAGGCTTTAAAATGGTTTTATAAAGTCAAATGACTGATGAATTTTGTGGGGGTACTAAAGAATAAGGCTAGGCTCGTTGCTTAAGGATTCAGGAAAGAAGAAGGAATTGACTTCGAGGAAATCATTTGCACCGGTTGCTAGAATAGAGGCCATTCGTATCTTCGTAGCTAATGCGCTCACAAGAAATATGACATTCTACAAAATGGTTGTCAATAACGCTTTCTTGGAATGTGCCGGAGCTCCCCCCAATGAAGAAACGAAGAGGTCATGTTCACAACCAGAAGGATTTGTTGATAAGGACAACCCAACACATGTGTACAAGCTCAAAAAGGCTCTTTACGGTCTAAAACAAGCACCACGTGCATGGTATGATATGCTGTCAAGCTTCCTTATCTCTCAACAATTCTCCAAAGGTGCAGTTGATCCAACACTCTTCACATGGACATGCTGGAAGACATTTACTGGGTCAAAATTTTTGTTGACGATAGAATATTTCTTCCACTATATGCCATTGGAATGGAGTTTTATTCAGCATGACCACTAAGTTCAAGATGTCAATGATGGGGCAAATGTCATTTTTTTAGGATTACAGATTTCTCAAAGTCCTAGAGGCATCTTTATAAACCAATCTAAATATGCTTATGAAATTGTTAAAAAATATGGTTTGCATTCTATTGATTCTGTTGACACAACCATGATTGAAAACAAGAAACTGGATGAAGATCTACAGGGGAAACAAGTTGATGCTACACTTTACCGTGGCCATGGAGTGGATCCTAATGTATTTTACATGCCAGTAGTAAATCTGACCTTAACTATGAGTCGACTTATATGACTGGTATCAGGCTAAAGCCTACCGGGGGAAAAGACACTACAAGCGGTGAATTGTGAAACGGATCTTTTTCGATACCTAAACGGAACCATTAACATGGGTCTATGGTACTCGAAAGGATTTTTTTTTACGATATGTCACTCATAGCTTGTGCAGATGCCGATCCGTGGAGGGGGGTGTAAGGACAACTAGACGTAGAGTACATCGGGAGAAGCGCTCAGTTCTTATAGGTGAAAACTTGTTAGTTGGGTCATCCATAGAAGCAAAGATATGCATTGCCATATCGAGTTACAGAGGCTGAAATATATTGCCTATCTGGGGGTTGCTTTACTAATCCATTGGATTTGTTTTCATAGTTAAACAGATTATGGCTTTCAATTCTATTAGATTCTTCTACATTGCGACAACAAGGGTGCGATTAGTTGTGCTTGCAAACAATGTTCAAAATTCAAGATGCTAAGTACATCGATATTCCTACTCCATTTCTATAAAGGATCATGTGGAGAATGGACATCGTTGAGCTATACTTTGTCCAGAATGGAATTACCATCTGGCTGACATCTTTACTAATAACCGTTGCCATCCGAGAAAGATTCAATAAAAAAAACACTTCAATTGTTCGAAAAGCTCTGGTATTGAGAAGCATTGTACTCCTGAACGTTGGAATCGGCGGGCATAGAGGAAAATGGGAATGAGTGATGGTGGTAACTCATATCCTGTATCATATGTACATAAGAAAATATAAAAACACAAAAATTACTCTTTCCTTTTATAAAAATTTTAATATAACTTAAAGAAAAAATCATTAAAAAAAAAATACGTACAAATAGAAAAAATATGTATCTCTGGGACATGTCTTTTAAAATCGGGATAACATTTACGGCCTTAGAAATGTCATTCAATCACTGATACGAGGCTGTAAATTAAAGTTCGGAGCAATAAGTTTCAAAAGCTTTCATAATACATGCCAAAATGGTTCGCTATTATTTCAGATAGCAATCCGGGTCATCATCTAAAGTGCAAGTATTCCGTCAAAAAGGAGAGGGGTTGACCTCTCACGGGAATTATTCTCGGGCAATGGTCTCTTTATGACCATGCAAAAGGCTTGTGATTTACTTTTTGCATCACAAACCTCGTGCTTCTTATAATCCATAAGTGTACGTTGGTTTGTCAGTGCGGATTATGTGACAAAATAAGAGGAAATCTTATGTTTATTTGGTGTTGATTTTCAATAATACATTACATCATCTTCGATTAATACAGATACAATCATTTTCTAAGATAATTTTGAAACCATCAAATAAAAGGACTACAACTCTTTCAATAGAAAATGGTTATTATTTTGAGGAGGAGAAAGAAGAAACTGTCCTCAAAATCTATCTTTTTCATAATTAATAAGGTGTCAATCAGATACACACCCACCCACGGTTTTTAATGCCGTGTCGCGACCCCACACTGTGAATAATTAAAGGGGAGTTGAAAAATGTCTACTTAATAGGGCTTTATTTGATACATTTTTAATTTGTAGGGGTATTAATGCAAAATGTGAGATTTTTTCTTATTTACTAAACCTTAGGGACTGGTTTTGCCTTTTGCTAAACTTGAGTTTGCCTTCTTTGGATAAAGTTTTCAAGAAAAATTTGAAGGTCATTTAACCTCAGGGGGGTATTTTTGCCAATAACCATACGTTTTAAACTCTTAATAATCCCTCCCCATCACTTTACCTATTGTCACACACACACTCACCTTAAACCTCCATTGTTGACTTTCAAAACCTTAATAACTCGCTCAATTCTCGTTATTAAGCTAAAAGGTACACTTATCAATGCTAAAGCTTCTATAATTTGACCAAATCTTGAGCATTCATTCGAAAAACCCTAAAACTCGATTTAAATTGAATCACCTATAAAAAGTGTATGAATCTCAAATTGATTGAGGGGTTTGGTCTATAAGGGGTCTTAGTTGTTTGCACCCCTTTAACTGTTTTTAATGAGGTTAACTCCTTCGTGGGTATTGATGATTCCTTGTAGTCGAACTTAAGTGAAAGTGGGTAAAAACTTGAAAACATTTATGGATTTGGGTTTAAGAAGGGTTATAAAGAATGTTTGAGTGCATTTGAGTGTTTGGTTACATGCTTACATGTTAAATCTTGGAATTTATGTGGTTTCGAGCTCATATGGGTCGAACGTGGCTTAGATCATATTTTATGGTTTATTTATGCTTTAAGTTGTTAGAACTGATTTATTGATATATTTGATCATGTTTAAGTGAACTTAGAAGCTTTAAAAGGCATAAAATTTTTATGTAAAAACTTGCATAGGCAATCAATACATATGTCATTTATTTCAGGCGATCAATACACTTGATGGTTTCACAAGCGATCAATACGTAAATATTATTACAGGACGTTCTATACGAATGTCAACTCAGAGCGATCGATACACACATTATCAAGGGCGATCTATACCTTGAAAACTTAAAAAGGCATTCTATTACTTAGGTTTTTAAACAGGCAATCTATAAAATTAAATTATTGCATAGGCGGAGATCATTACATATTTCTTGACAGGATGATTCTATACTACTCAAATGTTACATCTTGCGATCTATTACGCTTTTCATAGGGATCTATACGTGGGTTGTCTAATTGAATTTAATCACTATTATCTTGGTAATTCAACATTAATAAACCTAATCTTAAGTATATTTTATCCCATTATCTTATCATGGAGTGATTTGTTAGGTGTAATTATCCTTAGAAATCTTAAGTTGTTTGCCTATGATTTCATTTAGATTTGCATTTAGTCATATGGTATATTGAAAGTGTGTGTATCTTGTTTGCATGTTTGGTGATCTAGTTTCTTTGCATTGTGGTGTAGGTTTCACTTTGTTAGCCTTTGTATTTGTTTTCCGATCCCTTGTTGTAAAACCCTTGTCTTTGCATCAATAATCTTGAAATCACGATCTAGGATGGTCTTTCAGTGTTATATATATATGGCTTGTTTATGTACTGTATGTGGACAATCTTAGCAGAATCATGTCTTCCATCATGCTCTAACATAAACCAAGGCTTGATCTTAAAGCTTGTTCCCAAGGATAATAGATTTGATATCAAAAAATACAATGGAAGAATCCCTCATGGATTTTCACCAAGAGAACCAATATTTCAAGTCACTCTAGATGCCATTGCACTCACTCCATGCTATCCTGCATTTCTCATCACTGCTGATGTCCCTGAAGTGTATATGCACTAATTCTGGAACTCTCTATACAAGCATGATGACTTCTACAGATTCAAAATTAACAAGAAGAAAAGATTCAAGCTTACCTTGGAAGTCTTTTGAGATATCTTTTAGATTTGTCCAAGAGTACAAGATCAAAACTTTGATGCACTACCCACTAACGAAGGCACGAGTTTTATTAAGAGGGCTTGGTCATTACTAGGTTACTCACTTCACTTAATGATGTTGTTGTCGATCAGATGCATCAACCTTGGAGAACTTTTGCTGCTCTTATTAACAGAAGCTTATCAGGAAAGACTAGTGGTCTTGACAAGCTTCGTCTCTCCAGAGCACAAATCATTTGGGGTATGTACTTTCAGAAGAATGTAGATTATGTGGAGTTCTCTGGATATACTTCACCTATAAGATTGATTAATATAAGCTTCATAAAAGCTCATAAGATTTGAGATATTTCCTCGATTCACAAAAAGTTATCATTCTCCATCTTTCTATCAAGAAAAGGACACTCTTTCATGGAGAAACAAGATTGGGATGCGCACCTTAAAGGATGACTACTTGATTAACACCTTAAGATTTCTTTCAAGAAAAGAATCATCTCATATCTATGGAGTTGTTCTACCTGAATGTTTGACCACTCCTGAGATGAAGGAATCCAAGGCTTACAAGACTTATCTTGGCTATGTTCCAAAGTGATGTACCTCCTAATAGACTTGCTAGAATAATTCAAGAAAGCCTCTCTAACTAAGAAGGACAGTGATCTAGTCCCTGCAGATGAAGAACCTATCACAAAAGGCAAACAAATTAAGAGATCTGACAAGAAGTCTTCAACTAAGCCAGCAACAGGTATCGTCATCAGAGAGCCTCCGATGGAAAATAAAGTCTAAAGGAAAGGAAAAAGAAAAGGTGGATGTTGGCTTTATGGTTTTAAGAGAATTATTGAGCGACTATTGAAGTTAGCTTTGACTAAAAAAAGCTCAGCTGAATAAAATGTGAGAAAGAAGAGCTTAAGGGATTTTCACAAGACGTATCCTAGTGGTTCTGGTATAGTTATCGAAAAACCTCCAGGTGTTGAAAAGATCACTCCTACCGTCATAAGTGAAGGAACTGGTGATAAACCAGGGGTTCCTGATGTGACCAAGAAGATGACTCTACTAAGAGTGAATCTGAGTCTTGGGGTAATGATGATCGGAAAAGACAAACAACAACTAAACAAGAGGCAACAGAGGATGAGGCCATGTGGACAGGGAAATGAAACGTGAATGAGCAAAGGAATCTGATTCAGATAAGATGGAATAATCTGATAATGATAATCAAGGAAGAGGAGGATGTGATCAAGGAATGAATCTGAAAATGATGAGATAGAAAGTGATGAAGATAGGGAATGGATAGTGATACTACCGACCAATTTGATGATGTGTAGACGTAGGTTGGACGGCCCCCTCAAACTGGTTAAAGAGGATTTGTTCATGGGTGAAGGTGCTGATGTTGAAATGATTGACGCTTAACAAGGAATGAAAAATTTTGGAGACTACTCAAGAACATGTTGTTGTAAGATGCGCATGTGACCAATTTATACTGTTCAAAGAAGACTGAAGTTCCTATACTAGTTCTTCGGTTCATCCGGACTTGGCATCTAATTTCTAATTTTTTTTAAGTTTTCCTCATACTGATGCAGAACTGAAACGAGAATGAAAAGAAATTGTTTTCTTACTAGATGTTCATTGTCCACCATGAAGTCCTGAGAACTCAGGCACTCACTCTTCTTACAATACCGGTCTCTGTTATCACTGAATCATCACCTGTATATACAAAAATTTCTCAATCATCACAAACCTTCATACCTCTACCAATACTGACAACACCCACTCCACCGCCGACAATTAAAACCATAAATCCTCTATCTGCATTTCCTGACTTTGCATCAGTCTTTCGATTCAATGATAGAATAACAGCATTGGAAAAAGAAGTTGCTGAACTTAAAAAAGTAGACCCTTGACACTCAAGTGACAACTTTTGTTGATGATACTCATCTAGACACTAGGTTTGGAAGAACCTAAAGACGCATTCATGATTATTCCTATCAGAATATCTCTCACGGAAACAGAATAATGAGCAAGAGTAAAAGATTAACTGCTCTCAGCTTTATGCCCAAGGAAGTGTCTAACTTCGCTCCACCTGTGATCGAAAAGTTGATTAAAGAATCATGTGATGAAGTTACTCTAGCAAAGGTGTCTTCTCAACCACATTCTACTTATGAGGCTGCTTCTACACTTACTGAATTTGAGTTAATAGAAGATCTCATCGACAAAATAGAGAAAAGATGAATCATATCTGGCCAGCTCCAGAAACAACGAGATTGCTATGGTTAGTTTGTGAATAAATCTTACGTTCTGACAAAGATTTATTCTTCTTGATGGATGTATATTACATTGAAGCGTGCACGAAAAGACAAAGATAAAGACGATGGACCATTCGCTTACTGGGATCAGACAGAGGGTTTAACGAAGAAGAAGACAAGGCAAAGATGCAAGAACACAACCACAGGTCAGAAGGAAAAGATAAAGATTCATCGGTCTGGCTCTTCCAGGCATCTAAGGCTCAACCGATAATCTTCTGGAAAGTCGTGCAATCAGAGGAAACCAGTGTTCAGTGGTTGCAGACTCGACATTGCCCACAAGATAAGATGGGAACATGGGTGGAAAATGAAGATGTGTAACAAGGAAATAGACTTGCCTTCTTAGAACGTGATGGTTTCAAGGAAACCTACACCACCTCAAGAACCCACTGACCCTGACTGGAATATTGGCAAGACTACTCAGGAAGGACCAACTCAAAATTGGTTGATGACTCTAGCAGCTTCCACTTCTACTGATAAATCGTTGAAGGACTTTGATGAATTGATGAGCTCTCCCAGTTCCTTTGACTAATCTTGAATGGGTTGAAAATTAAGAATTTAACTCAAGAAATCCTGCTAGGACCAGCATTCAGACTACTCAAAGGAACACGCTCTAATTATGCTGAATAAGAATATAACTTTGAAGGAATGCTAAGGGCTCTTTTAGAAAATAGCTGATTGGGAAAATCCTATAAAAGCGGTGACTTTCCGTTTGATCTTTCCAAACCCTTCATATGATCAAGCGTAGAGTAGGAAAATTAAGAGTACACATTCGTATTTTCATCATACAATGCATCTCATGTTCTACAAGGATGGAATTTCTTATAGGACATACACGACGGTTCTTACTACCAAGACAAAGGCCGCTAAGTAATGATCTACCAGGCATTAAAGACATGGTTCCAAACATATGGAGTCCTGTTAAAGTTGCTTATGATAGATATGCGTTATGTGGTATCTCACATTGGAGACAACAACGTAAGTCCTTCTATGCATATGCAAGAGGCATGCAACTCAAAAGGGGATGATCGTAAATATTCTACAAGCGTTTATTCTGTCAAATCATCATGTCAAGGTAATGAGGAAACATAGATACGGGTACTTGAAAGAAATTGTAGTAAGACGAGCTGATAACATACTATACAGATTCAAGGAAGGGGATGACGTCGCTGACTTCGCAATAACACTAAGGATGTTCACCAAAAGTCTGGTTATTCAGAAGCGAGTAGAGGATCTTCAACTTGGAGTTGAAAGTTATCAAAAGAGGATCAACGTCACCAAGCCTGATACTACAAGTCTAGATCTCAGAAAAAGGCACCCTTACACTCCATACAAAGACCCTCAAGGATTCATTTATGTCGACGACCACAAGTGGAACAGGTTAATACGTCGCTTGACGAAAATGTAACAAGTTCAGTGATGGCTCATTATACCAGGCTTCCTTTTCTTCGCTCCTGAAGACATACCCCATAACATGAATATCGACATGAGTATCTTGCGAAGAGAAAGATGGAGCAATTTGGAGAAAAGAAAAAGGCTAATTTCACAGTCTAAGGCATCAACAAGTGCTGAAAGGAAAGGAGGGGAAGAATGATGCGGAGTTCGGAAGAACTATTGTTAGTGTCAAGGGACTCTACAGGAAATGGACCTTAGACTGCTGCAAAGAACAATATGACTTCGTATTATTGTGTTCATATCTCAAAGGTCATTTCGTATATCATAAACTTGTGAATTTGTATATAAGTAGTGTAGACTTGTGGTAACAATAAGCTATGCTCGAGTATAAAATTTTCAAGAATTTCTTAGTAAATTCATCACATTCTTATATTAACTCAAAACTTGAGGGGGAGCATTAAAATGTTCCTTATAGTGATTATGTAATATTTTGTCCCCGAACGTTTAATCAATTTATATCAAAATTTCAAAGGGATTTAACATTTTGGATAAGGGGAGGATAATGAGATATTAAACGAACTGGAATCTTAATTGTATGGTCATGTGATCATATAAAATTGACTCAATTAAGACTCTCAACACCTTAAACATGTACTACGATTGGACGGGTGCAACATGTTAAGGGGGCGAGCTTTTCTAGAGCCTGAAATGATGGATATAAAAACTCTCAAAAGGTGTTCAATCTTTTGATATTTTACTATCATACACTTTGTATTGATCTTTTCAATGTTTGTTGGTTTCTTGATGGTGATGGAATCCCTTTTATAAACCGACCATGTACTTAATTAATGGATGTTATAGGTGGTCTAGCATGAGGTATTTAAATCCTTGCTTCAAACCAAAACCGGAGGGAGGGATCTAACCATGGGATATCCACTAGATAGTGTAGAAGTCCTTATGGATGATTTACAAAAGGAGGAAAAAGTGAGATAGAATCGGGAATATTGACGGTCTGCTGACGGAGCTAACAATGGATACAAACCCAACAATGGGTGTTAGTTATAGACAGTCTCGGTAAGCATTGTGAAGGGAGTTGTGAAAGAATGAAAAAATGGAAATGTAAGGATAAAGGGTGAAATGAAAGAAGCTTCCATACACCCTTTGGCAGAAGAAAACAGTTAAGTCTATACACATAATATGTCAGACACCACTAAGGTGTTGTCTGACATTGAATGAACGGTCATGGACCCAGTATAACGGCTAGGAACACCTCCCTAGCCTCTCACGGTTCTATCTCAACAGATCTTTGTTTCATTTCTCACAGAGATGAACGCGTTCTTTATCGACTTTCTCACCTCCGAGTTGTTGTATATGAATAAGGTGGCAGTCTGCTCCAGCTTCCGATACTTTAAAAACAATGTGTACTTATTGAGTCATAGAGCCAAAAGAGATCATCCATAAATCTCATTTGGACACCTTGTCGAATATGCTTGTGCTAGGGTCAATAAAGTTGAATAACAAGTTAACATATTATGAGTCCTATGCATTATCTCTTGGTGATTTTGCCAGAACATCTGCAGTGATTTCTTCACTATGAAGATGGATAAATCTGTTGAGCGAACATCAAAACAAGCTCATGGTAGGTGACTTGTGCTGATTTCTATATTGAATCAACTTGTGACAAACTGGTAAGAAACGTTTGTGCGATTTCTATAAGCAATCAACTGTTATTGTTATGAAATTAACGATTTGCTGATGAATTTTTTAGTATAGACTAACACTCTCTTATGTGTCACAAAAACACTTTAGTAGTGACACGTCGTATTGATTTTCAAATCCTCACGAAATTAGTAAAGATTCATTAACTATAGCTGGAATTCCTGTCAAGAGATTCTTCTTAATTGAATCTATCTGATTTCAGTTCAAGCCTCACAGATTTAAGGGTTACTCCAACCAAAACACGGCCGCGTATGGACAAAAGCCTATTCGCCCATTAACTTTTTTTTGCTAACTATTTTGTCTTCAGGTATATGTAAGTTGGATGTTGGATGTACATAATTCTAGTCCGACTCACAAGATTTCATTGCCACATGTCATACCCTAACGACATAATATGAAGACTTCATGAAAGCTTAAGTAGATGTTTCAAGACTTCCACCTACTCTGATACCGTACGTCCTTTCTTGAAGAGACCAAAGTTGTTTAAAGTTAAGAAATCGAAATTCAGAAAGATGCATTATTTTAAAGCTTTTTCCGTGATTATCAAAATCAAGAAAGGTATAGCATGTCTGGTCCAGAAAGTCACAAGTTCACGAGATGGCAATTTTTTACAGATGGATCATTTTTAACACCATCCACATGCGTACAGTGAGGGTATTTTGTCTTGCCTTTTGCCCCGATTTACTATACTTTTTTTAATGTTTTTATAATGATAAAAAAGTATATAATTTAATAAAAATATTTATACTTTGAAAAAATATTTATAAAAAAATATTCTAAAAAAATATATATACATCGAAAATTTTTATAAAAGTTTTATACTTCAAAAAAAATATTTATACTTCGAAAAAAAAATATTTTTATAAAATAAAAATTTTATACTGTGAAAAAAATGTATTTTTATACTTCTAAATAAAAAAATTTATACATCGAAAAAAAAGGATTTTTATACCTAGGATGCATCCATACGCTCCCTACAAATCAAATCATATATGACCAAGTGCATAATAGAGCACACAAAAAAAGGATTTTTTTAAAATATTTACCATATTTTATTTTTTTAATTTTTTAAAATTTTATACGTCGAAAAAAATATTTATACTTCGAAAAAAATAATTTTTTTAAAATTTATATAAAATAAAAATTGTATACTTCGAAAAATATATTTATACTTCGAAAAAATATTTTTTCTTAAAAATTTTTTATAAAATAAAAAATTTATAAATATTTTTTTCGAAATATAAATTTTTTATTTCAAAGTATAAATATACTTTTTATTCGAAGTATAAAATAAAATACTTTGTTTCACAGTATATAATTTTTATTTTAAAAAAATATTTTTTTCGACGCATAAATATTTTTTTTGAAGTATATAACTTTTAAAAAAAATCGAAGTATAAATATTTTTTTCGAATATTTTTTTATAAATATTTTTTTCGAAGTATAAATATTTTTATAAATTATATACTTTTTATTTTATAAAAAATTTAAAATATTAATTATTAACGGGCCAAAAGATAGGACAAAAATATGAACTTAACTAAGAAAAATAACAATCGTTAGAGATAGGGATGGATGGTGTTACATAGTTTGTTTTCAAGGATTAACGAGGCAAAAAAAAAAGATCAGGGACGACCATAGGGATTTGACCTAAACCACAGGGACGAACCGTGTAATTTACTCTTTAAGTAATTTGCGAAATGCAAATGTCACTCCTTCACAAAACTTGCCACTTTCTATAAAGTGAAGAACATAAAGAAGCTATTCAATCTTCAAGTGTTATTGAGTCACCACATTATTGAGTTCTCATTATTCTTCCACCATAAAAGAATTACTACCTCATTTCACATCCCACTTTATTCCTCAACATTGTCAATCAACAAAACACCAAACAAACCTTTGAATTCCTAGTCATCCACCTTTGTCTCGATAGGATCACTTGCACATCAATTGTTAGTGCAAATGATATATCAATCATTTTTGACAACCTCTTGTCAATAAGTTCCTTCTTTTGTCTCACTAATCCTTCCACATTTTTTTGGCTCTATGGAATCCTTTTTATTCTCATCCAAGAGCATATCGTCTCCATCCTCATCTTATTTTTATTTTTATCCTTTTAAAGTACTTTTTTGGACATATTTCGCCAAGATATTAAGTGTCATTCGTCTACTTTTAAAAGGTCATTCTCATAATATTTTTGTGTCAATCAATAAACGAATCCCATTCTCGTTTATTAAAAGTCGGTCTAATCTTTCTTTGTAAACATACGTCTTGCGTATTTTAATTATATCATTTAGATTGTTGTTTTTAAAATAATGGTTGCATGTGTCTAGCTTCTAATTTCATTTAAAGTGTCATACTCTAGAATACTAACACCTAAAATACATGACTAGTACCCCACTAATATCTTGTTATATATATGTGTGCACTTGTCTACTAACTTTGTTTTGTAACACACATCCATATCTTGATTCCTTGGCGCCCCAAACAAGGGGGAGCATACACCAAAGGGGAGCACTTTCAAGCGTTCTACTCATTTAAATTGCATCGAACTTCTTGAGCATCGTTGGTAATTTATTTGATTCATGGATCCGTTAGAGTCAATATACAAGGAATGTAATTATCATGGGGACGCAATGAGCAAGGGGGAGCTCAGAAATATGTGGGTAAATAGCATGGAGTTGGTTAAACCGTGATGATAGAAGACTTCACTGGGATGATGCAAGCTCACCTTTATAGAAAGATAGGATTGGGGTTTGTCAAATACGATGAAGGGCTCATTCATACTCTAAACACTTCACCTCCTCCACTTCAAAGTCACCCTCAACCTTAAGGTCCTCTTCTCATACCTTCAGCTTATATACTTTGAGCACCTACCTTTTCCTCGTTCCTTCAACCTATACACTCGAAACACACAATCACCTTCACCTTTTCTAAACTATCCAAGAGACACACAACCACCTTCACCTTTATTTCTCATATCTTCTCCCCATACCTCAATCCTATATACTCAGAGCACCTACCTTCTTCTCATTCCTCCAACCTATATAGCCAAAGCACGTAGCCTCTTCCCATGTCTTCTTCTCGAACCTATATGCTTCAACCATTATCCACATAGACCACTTTGTTTGCTTGACCAGAAGGGCGCGAGAATGGTGTCGTAAAACGAGTAACTTTTTTAGTTTGATATAGTGTTATAGTGAAACGTAGTTGATCATCATCGCAAAAACGGGGAGATTGTTGTGCAAATGACGTAATTTAAATCTATGCGATGTTCTCTTTATGTTTTGGTGATGACAAAAGATGTAACTTGTAATACGTAACGTAAAATACGCAAGTTACTCGTAATCACAAATCATCAAGTGATACATGGCATACATCTCGTTCGATGTCTCAAGTCTAGATCAAATAACGGACATTTGTCAGACAACCGAGCGTAAATCACTTGTAGTACAAGGATCAATTCTTAAGATGATTAGTGATCGATAAAAGTATTTTTTTCTTAACCATTAGCATTTTCAACAAGAAAGTTTTTTACAAAACAAAAGATTAGTACAAAAATAAAACACAAAATACTTTTTAATAAAAGAAATGTTTTATTTAAATATAAAATTTGAAATCTGGTTTTTCCCCAAAATGGAAGCTTCTATACCAGATACAACCTTCCCCACAAAAAGACAAAAAAGGGAGTGGAGTCTAGGCAGCGGCCCCCTTATAGGCCTGGCAGCCCCCTTATATATAAGGGACCGCCGTTGCCAGGCTGTCAGCTTTCAGCTCCTATAAATAGTGAGTCATCTCCAACTGATTTTACAACCCTTTTGCACGATTTTCTTTTAGTTCTTTCTCTCTCTAGATCTCACTAAACCTTTGATCATTTAACTTGTTTAATCTTGTTTAAATGTGATCCAATCTTCTATCATTTCCTTCTTCCCTCAAGTGCAAGAGAAGAACTTCGGTCATCTTCAAGATCCGAAGTTATGTAGTCTAGTTAGTCCATTTGTAACATTTGTTACATATAGATCGAGTCCATGTCTTCCAATCTTTAGTGGTGTGTAGATCCAAATGATGTATATATTTGGATGGGTTGATTGTGGGTTGGTTAGTATTTTAGGCCTTAAAATATATTGGTGAAGTGGTAGATTGGTTCTAGCTAAGATTAGGACTCGACATCTAGCTTAGTGTCGAAAAATAATGTAAGCGACGCAGTTTATGTGTTTAGGCCATAAAACACAAGGTTTGTTATGTTGGGCCATAAAACATAACGGGTTTGGTTGTACCCGAAGAAGAACTCGACATCTAGCTTAGTGTCGGAAAATAATGTAAGCATTGGTATAAGGTTTTCTCCGCCGAAAGGGAGCTTGTTGATTAGTGAAGTAACTCTCGAGTTGGATACTCGAGGAGTGGAGTAGGGCGAAGAGGAGCTTCGTGACCGAACCACTATAAATCATCGTGTCGGTTTGCATTTTCTTTTACCTTTCGCTTTACTTATTTCTTTACATTTATCGCTTTACTTTTATACTTGCATTGTGGCATTGGTATAAGGTTTTCTACGCCGAAAGGGAGCTTGTTGATTTGTGAAGTTAACTCTCGAGTTGGATACCCGGCGGGATTGATAGTAAGGGCGAAAGTGGCTGACTTACGTGAACACCGAACCAATTTAATCATCATGATCGGTTTGAATTTTCTTTTACATTTCGCTTTACTTATTTCATTTATTGCTTTACTTTTATACTTGCTTTGTGGATCTTGACTTGCGCTTGATTTTGAGGATGTATATTCACTTTTACTTTGGTTGTGTAGTTCTTTGTA
The DNA here is from genome assembly GCA_026074375.1 of Tanacetum coccineum. Classification (NCBI taxonomy): domain Eukaryota; kingdom Viridiplantae; phylum Streptophyta; class Magnoliopsida; order Asterales; family Asteraceae; genus Tanacetum; species Tanacetum coccineum. The sequence goes on from BQNB010015369.1 coordinate 45,505, forward strand.
GTGAATATTGCGAGTGTGGTTGTATTATTAGATTATGTATTAGTCATTGTAGATCTATAATCAACACTTCTCATTGTGTCAAACTTGATTGGTGATTTGATACAAAAGATTAAAGTTTTAAATGGAAACATATTCATCCCCCCTCTACAGTTTCCACATAATCCTTTAAAGAAAAACCAAATGTAGTAATGTTCATATTAGTAAACATCATTGTCTTTTGTAAACTGACGAGCAAAAATTAAGTTTTTAATTATATTGGGAGTTACAAGGATGTTATTTAAATACAAAGGTCTATGAGGTGTTAGCAAAGAGTTATGTCCCATATTGGTGAAGGGTATAGATTAGCCATTGCCAACAAATATAGACGGATAGATACTTTGATTACTAAGGGTTGTGAGTATACATGTGTTGTCCCCAAGATATGAGGATGCTTCGGTGTCCATATTCCAACCTGGATCCCGAAGTGTCATGTTGTGAGATGCTTGTGGAAAAGCAGGAGCATAAGGAACTAGATCAAGATACATAGCAGGTGCTTCATAATAGTACATAGGTGACTCGGCCGTGTAAATTGGGTTTTCCAATAAGTAGAAGTTAGACCTCTTGGACTGAATGAATACATTTGTTGAGCAGCTGAATCATTTGTGACATTATAAGTCATCATGGTTTATTAAATTAATTTACGAAGCGACATGAACACTAAATAAGCAGTAATTAAATAATTAGAGCAAGCTTAGGAACAATCAGATAAGCGGCAAAAGAATATATGCAACAAGAAAAAATTAACAATAAATGGCTAGCGGCTGATTGTACGCAATATGCTATATAATGCGAACGAATTAAAATATTAAGCTGGTGTGCGAGGGAATTAAATGGCAGCGAGGAAGATGAAGAAAACAAAAAATTTAGTTTGGTTTGTTTATGGTTTGTGGCGGTGGGTGTTTTAAGGATCAAAATAAATACCATATTCGATTTGATAATTTCTCAATTATATCATTCATTAATCATTGACGTATATAAAGTAAATTACAATGGCATATAAAGTTAGCTAACTAGATAAAGGCCTAAACCTTACAAAACGCAACATTTTGGGCTAAATATTATAAATAATACATGTTTGCCCATTTAATTTCTTCAACTAATTTTTAGCTCCCTGCATGCAGACACCAAAATCTTTATGCGTTTTATTCATATTCATGTTTTTAAATTATTGATAAAGATCTTAAACCTATATATATTTATATATATTATATTATATATTTATTTATATTTATATATATATATATATTTTATATATATTTATTATATAGTATGATATATATATTATATATTTATATATATATTAAATTTTATTAACACATTATTTATTATTAACTAAAATAATCATAATAATAAGAAGAGTAAACGTGTTCCGTAAGTTTTTTAAGAAATTTACTTTTACACATTGTAAATCCAAAAACCTTCCGGGTATCGGTGCCTAGCGAGGCGCGTGAATTATGAATCTGTGATTTAAGTTGTGATCGCGTGATTTGAATGATCAAAAATTTTTGGGGGTTTGGATTCCTATTTCTACAAATAACATGCAAAAAACAACAAAGGCCAAGCATAAAAACGAAAGCAATTAAGGTTAAGACACGAACAACGTTATCGAGAATCTAAACCCAAGCCTTAAAAACCTAAATTATAAAAATTTAACCCTAACAAAGCAAATTTATTTTTGTAAAAGTCCATTAACTGAATTAAAAATTTTTTTAGGAAAAAAATAGAATTATATTTTTTTGACTTTTATTTTATTTTTTAGATTAAAAACTTGTTTTTTAATCTTTAAAATAGTATAAAATATTAAATATTTAGAATAATCTAAAAAAATCAAGAAATACTTTGAAAAAGATTAAAACTTAAGAAAAATAAAAGAGTCTTCCAGCTTATCTCAATAAGATGGAAATTTAGCCCAAAAAGGGGTGATTAGGCTTATAAGGGGAAAACACGCTTAAATACCAAGGTGGCTCCAGCATCATACGTTAAAAGACCCATGGGCGCAGATGGTAGTGGGGTGTGTGTTATAGTGTTGGTTGAGTGAGGTTGATGGTTATAGGGTTCAACCTTGAGACTTTCCTTAACTCCCAACATTTTTATTTTGCAAAATTTTTTTTATGAAAAAGCTTATTTTAAAAAAAGAATTATATTTTTTTGACTTTTATTTTATTTATTATTAATTAAAAACTGATTTAATCTAAAAAATTAATTAAAAATACTAAACTAATTTATATAAATCTGGAAAAATTATGAAAAGTACTTTGAACAGTGTTGAACCTAGGAAAAATAAAATGAGCAAAACAGCTCAGTGAAATAAGCAGGAAATAAGCTAAAATAAGCTGCTAGGCTAAATGGCTAAAATGACCTTAAATAAGAAATAAAACAAACTATAACTGAAAAGTCCCAAGGGCAGATGGTTAAGTGTGTTGGTGTGTGAAGGGGAGGTCACAGGTTCAACCCTTGTGACCTCTTTTTTTTTTACAAAGCTATAAAATAAGCACAAATGAAAAACCTTAACAAAGGAACTTTTTATAAATCTTAAAAATAATCTAGTAATAAGCTAATTGCAATGACAGATTGGCTTTTTTAACTAAGTTACATAAAAGCTAAACTGTTTAGCTTTTTTAAACACAATAAGCAAATGAAAAAGGCAAATAAGCTTAAAACAGATGAAGCCCTAACCCTATTAAGCAAATAGGATTGAAAATAAGCTGAAATGGACTAAAAAGCACTAAGACAGAATGCATTAAAAACAGACAAGCAGACTAACAAGATACTTTCTAAGCTAAATTTAAGGGGCTTAATGCACAAGCTAAAGGCTAAAAAGTGAAAACATATAAAGCTAGTACTACTGTGAATAAGAAAAAGAAAAATATAAGCATTTTGAAAAACATTTAAGCTAATATAAAAGCATTTAAAAAGGGCCGTTAAGCCAGATTTTTGATTTTTTTTAATTTGGTAAAAACTAAATAAGCTACTTGCAGCCTACATTTTTTAGCTAGTAAATGAGCTTATAAAACTAACATAAGCTCAAACATATCTAACCTATACTCTAATCATAAGCTTATCTAAATTTGACTATAAAAAAGGCTTTGAGACTTTTAAAACTTGCATACTACCTGAACTACAACTGAACTTAACAGATTTTTGGCAAACTTGAGACAACAAATGCAAACCTATACCACTTTATTCTAATCCATTTTAAGACTTACATGAAGCATAAAAAAGATAACTAAAGTGCATTTTATAAAATCTAAGCTATAAGCAGTTTTAAATGAGCAACAACATCACAGTTTTAAACCATTTATGCAAAAGACCATGAAAATGAGTTTTAGACTTTAAAAACTTATAAAAGCTGTTACTAAGACCTATTTTAAGCTAATCAAATTTGGTTTAAGAGCCAAAAGGCTGACTAGCAGTACTAACATCAGTTAGTGCTGCTATGCCAAACATTCCTTTAGATTTTGAAAAACTCATCTTAAGTTAACAAAATAGATTTTAAAGAGTGAAAAGTTAAAACCAGATAAGCATAATCCTATTTAAGGACATTTAAGCACTTTCTCAAAACTAATAAGCATTCAACAAGTAGCAATCTCAATAAGCAGTTTAAGCTAAATTCAAACAGATTATAGAGAAGTCTAAGACTAATGACATAAAAACAATAAGCAATCTATGTAAAGCAATAATAAGCAATATAAAACATAAATAAGCAACAATAAGCAAGATTAAGCAGATTAATAAGCAGTAGAATAAGCTAATAGTAAATGAGCTAAAAACGTAAAAATGAAACTTACAAGGCCCTTTGCTTAAACAAGGGTATAAAAGACTCTTAGAGCTATTCAACAAGCTCTAGCTTATCATAGATAAGCTAGTATAGTCTTAAAAGCCCTTCCATGTTTAGCTTTTCTTCCAAAATAAGCTGTGGTATTTGATGGGTGATTTTTGAGTGAACTTTTCTTAAAAACTTAAAGCTATGAAAAAGTCTAATTTGCTTTATGAAAATAGGTTATATAAGAGCTTATTAGAGCTTATCATAACTTATAATTCATTAACATAAGGTAAAACAGAATTTTGCAATAAAACTTGAAATTTCATTAATACTTAAAAACTTTTACAAGACTTAAAAAGAAAATACAATAAGCTGATTTTAAACTACATTAAGCTGAAAATACAATAAAATAAGCTATTCTAAACTAGATTAAGACTAGATATCCCTACAGTGTGAAAACACACACACTTATATAGCCGTTTGAGCCCTTGTATGTGTGTTTCTTGTATGAGTGATCTCCAAGCCTTCAATTCTGAGCCCTTGATTTCATTTTATGTTTCTTTGAACCCATCTTAGCCTTTGATTTTATTTAAAGTCCCATCAACCAATACCCTTTCATGGGATTGCCATCGTGGAAATTTGTCTTCTTCTTGGGGGTTGGTTAAATTGGTTTTGTTGGGTTGTGAGGAATAGGTTAAGAATGTTTGTCGTCTAGTTGCAGGGGTGACAAAGGAGATGAATAGTGTAAGGGGGGTTTGGCGGGAAAGGTAAATTTTGGTGCAGGGTTAATGGGAGTTAGGGGTTAGGGACTAACGGTGTAAAGATTAGGAGTAAGGGTGAAATGGTTTAGGGACTAGAGGTGTAATAATTTAGGGACTATTTTTGTTAGTCCCCAAGCACTAACAATGTAAAAGGCTTAAGGGTTTATGGTTATAGGCTAGTGGGCTTATAAACTTGGGCCGGTTTAAGTGGTTTTGGACTTTGGGCTTTTTAAACTATAAGGCTTAGAGATAAGGCTTTTATGGGCTGACCCGACCCATTAACTTGGGTGCGGGTTGGTCCATTTAAGATGCACACGTCTTTGGCTTCGACTTTGACTTTGACTTTTTGACTTTGACTTTGATTTTTGACTTTTTACGCTCTTTCCATTCCCGTGCTTGGTTTTGTTGGTTTTGGCATTGTTTTTGTCATTTAGTGAATATCCGTTACCTGCACAGTACACAAAGCAAAACAAGCATATATTTGGCATTTTATGTCTGTTTTTGGTCATTTAGGCTCGTTTTAATAGGTAAAAGGTATGTGTAATTAAGCACATACCAAAATCCCCCATACTAAACTATTGTCGTGTCCTCACACAATGCTATAAGTAAACACTTTAGAAAACCAAGACTCTCAATCCCTCCTGACTAATTACCTCAAAAAGTAGCTAAGTGTTCATCAAAAGGGATTAAGAAATCATTAGTTTTGAAAAGCCCCGTTTTGACCATTTTTAAATATTTACACTTATTACCACACATATTTTTGTATTTTTCCTTTTTCTTATTTTTTATACTTTTCTTTTTAAGCAACTAACTAGAATGTATGGACTTTCGTTATTTTCATAACTTTAGGGTCATAGAACAAGAAGCACTTCAATCCTAAAATGCCCAAAAAAAGATAACTTCATCGTCCCCGATTTTTCACTTGTCCCAAACCAAGCTTAAAAACAAAATCACCGTTAAATATAAGTTAAGATGTTAACACTACTCATACTTGTAACTTGTGAAACTTTTTGCTCCCGACAATTATTATATATTATGTGAGTGTGCTTATTTTGAATTTCAACCATGGATCAACCTTTTTAAGAAAATTGCAATATTTCTATGCTTCACGTTCCACCCAAGAATTATGATTTTGAAGGCGAGATCATTCCATGTAGCGACTTTCTTCTCGGCACATCCCAGCCGAGACCAGCTTAGGTGACCAGGCTTTTGACACCCCACAGAGAATAGTATCGGAACTCACGGACCTTCGGTTTCAAAAACTCTTAGGCTTCCCGTTAAACAAAAAATTTATTTAGAAAAACCACAACTTAAAAGAAATAGTCTTAGTTCAAAAGCATATTTAAATTTAAGAAAAATAGATTTTCCCTATATTTATTAAATCACATATATTACACTTAATATAATTATACATCCTTTAAACTAAGGAAATCCTCGACCTTTTAGAAGGCTGCAACATCGGTTGTGAGCCGGCAAGATGCAGCAAACTTTTATCAGTCTCGGATAATTACTATGTGCCTTATTTAGAAGACTGCAACATCGTTGTTGAGCGGCAAGATGCAGTATATCTTTTATTAGACCACAGTTATTATTATTATTATTATTACCTCATTTTTCATCATTTTTTTTTGTATTACCACGATATAGAGAAAATTTCTTTTTAGAAAATTTAAGTATAAATTTGAACTAAGACTAAATAAATTATGTCCCCCCCCCCCCCCCCCCCCCCCCCCCCCCCCCCCCCCCCCCCCCCCCCCCCCCCATTTTTTTATCGACTATACTTCAAAAATCGTTGATTTAAGTTTAATTTTCGAAAAGAGCACGTATTTATTAGTCCGGTTAGAAGCTTATGGGAGAAAAAGCCACAAACTACACTTATGAGCTCTTAAGATTTCCAACTAATCCTTGCTTAGCATCTAAACTCAAAATTACTTCTTTCTTTCTAGTTTCTTTGCAAATTTAAAACTTTTTAATAAAAGATTCGCGATGCTTAGTCAAGTTTATAACCGTTAAGGGACAAAAGTTAAAGCTCACACGCTCGATCGAGTCAATATTTATTCTTATTCTACCACCAAGAAAGTCCAAACTTATGATAAACCATTATATTTATTTTTGAAATTTTGAAATTTTTTCATTTTTTGGTATTTTGATGGTAAAACGGGATTACGTGAAAACAACGACTGCAAGCATAATTAAATCGATAGATCCCCCCATACTAGAATTGAACATTGTCCTCAATGTTTTAAGAAGGGTGTCTACGTAAATCTAAGGTCGTTTATTAAGTATGCTCAAAGATAAACGTTAGTCGATAAGATTTGGGATATTGGATTCCCATAATTATGCAAAGGATTGAAGCTCGAGTGAACGAAGGACAAAACCACGAGCACGAGAGGCTTCATAATCCGGGGCAATCCTGGACATACAACACAAACCACAAAACATGAGAAAGGAAGAGGCGAGCCTCCTCACAACACACTTATTCATTACTACTATTATAATTATATTAGGATAAGCATGGGTTGCCACCCACGAAGCGCTTGTTTATTAAAGAGTCACTAAGCTTGACTCATCCCCGAATTTAGTTGTCCATGGGGAAAGTTTGGAGATCTGGGACAACCACGGGTGGTATGTCCCCTCCAAAGTAGTGCTTGAGTCTATGACCGTTCACCTTGAAGTTTGGCCCGTCGGTTTGAGATAACTCGACGGTACCATAAGGGAAAACTTGAGCAACGGTGAACGGTCCGGTCCAACGGGTTTTGAGCTTGCCCGAGAAGATCTTTAATCGAGAATTGAAGAGAAGAACTCGATCACCAACGTTGAAAACGCGGTTTTTAATCTTGGAGTCATGAATCTTCTTTGTTTTCTCTTTGTAGATTAAAGAGTTCTCGTAGGCTTGATCCCGGAGTTCATTTAATTCATTCAATTGAACTTTCCGGTGATCACCCGCGGTCTTAAGGTCAAAATTGCAATGTTTCAAGGCCCAATAGGCCTTGTGTTCAAGTTCGATAGGAAGATGACAAGCCTTTCCGTACACTAGCTTATAAGGAGTGCACCCGATGGGTGTTTTGAAAGCGGTACGGAAGGCCCACAAGGCGTCATCTAACTTATCGGACCATGAAGCACGGTTTTCACCTACGGTCCTTTCCAAGATACGTTTCAAACCACGATTGGAAACCTCAACTTGCCCACTTGTTTGTGGATGATACGCGGTAGAAAGTCGGTGTGTCACCCCATATTTAAGCATGACCTTTGCAAATTGGTCATTGCAAAAATGGGTACCGCGATCACTAATGATAGCACGAGGGGTCCCAAATCGGGCGAAGAGAGATTTTAAAAATTTGCAAACAACTCGGGCGTCATTGGTGGGGAGCGCTTTTGCTTCAACCCATTTAGACAAGTAGTCGACGGCCACGAGTATATACTTGTTCCCTCGTGAAGACGGGAACGGGCCCATGAAATCGATGCCCCACACGTCAAAGATCTCGCAAACTTGAATTGCATTTTGAGGCATTTCATCACGTTGCGAGATTTTGCCTTGACGTTGACAAGCGTCACACCGTGTGACCAAGTCATGGGCATCTCGGTAAATAGTAGGCCAATAAAATCCAGAATCAAAGACTTTTTTAGCGGTGTAGTTGGCACCATGATGTCCCCCGGTGGGTCCATTATGGCAAGCCGTGAGGATATCAACGGCTTCTTGGCCGTAAACACATCGTCTAATCACTTGATCCGCACCAATTCTAAACAAGTAGGGGTCGTCCCAAAAGTAATGCTTTACATCCTTAAAGAATTTTTTCTTTTGTTGGGACGACATCCCTTTCACAATAAAATTCCCCGCATGGTAGTTTGCAATGTCGGCAAACCATGGGGTACTAGAATCACCACGAAAGGTAACCATACCAAGAGTCTCGAGAGGAAATGTTTTGGTAATTTCCTTGTTCTCGAGAACATCTTGGTGGGGATTTTCAAGTCTTGATAAGTGGTCGGCCGCGAGATTCTCTGCTCCTTTTTTATCACGAATAATGACATCAAATTCTTGGAGTAGGAGAATCCACCGGAGCAATCTCGGTTTAGCATCTTGCTTGGCAAGAAGATATTTGAGAGCCGAGTGGTCCGTATACACTATGGTCTTCGACAAGACTAAATAAGGCCAGAATTTCTCAAAAGCATACACTACGGCTAATAATTCTTTCTCCGTCGTAGTGTAATGTGCTTGAGCATCCGTCATGGTCTTACTAGCATAGTGTATAGGCTGAAAATGTTTGGTCTTACGTTGCCCCAAGACTGCACCTACCGCGTAATCACTAGCATCACGCATAATTTCAAATTGAAGGTCCCAATCGAGGGAAACTAAAATCGTAGCTTTGGTTAACTTATTTTTAAGTATATTAAATGATTCAACACATTCTTTCGAGAAGATGAAAGGGGTATCTTTTTCAAGAAGATAGGTCATCGGCCGGGCGATTTTAGAAAAATCTTAAATAAATCGACGATAGAAACCGGCGTGACCTAAAAAATTTCGAATGCCTTTAATGGAAGTCGGATGAGGAAGTTTAGCTATAACATCAACTTTAGCTTTGTCGACCTCAATCCCGGACTTTGAAATCTTATGCCCTAGAACAATGCCTTTTTTTACCATAAAATGGCATTTCTCCCAATTTAGAACTAAATTAGTGTCTTCGCACCGTTTGAGCATTTTGTATAAATGGGAGAGGCATGAAGAGAAAGAATCCCCGAAGACCGATAAATCGTCCATAAAGACCTCCATTTTTTCCTCGATCATGTCATGGAAAATGGCCATCATGCACCTTTAGAACGTGCCCGGAGCATTACATAAGCCGAAAGGCATACGTCAGTAGGCAAACGTCCCATAAGGGCAAGTGATGGTGGTCTTTTCTTGGTCTTGCGGGTCTATAGGAATTTGAAAATATCCCGAGAAACCATCTAGAAAACAATAGTATTCGTTTCCCGTGAGTCTCTCAAGCATTTGGTCTATAAACGGTAATGGGAAATGATCTTTACGAGTGGCATCATTTAACTTTCGGTAGTCAATGCATAGACGCCATCCCGTAACTAATCGAGTAGGTATCAACTCATTATCTTCATTTTCAATTACGGTCATACCACCCTTTTTAGGCACACAATGAACGGGGTTAACCCACAGGCTATCAGAGATAGGTTAGATCAATCCGGCATCAAGGAGTTTGATAACTTCCTTTTTGATAACCTCATGAATTTTTGGGTTAACTCGTCTTTGATGTTGAATTTCCGGTTTAGAGTATCCTCCATTAATATTTTTTGAGTACAAAATTGAGGGTCAATACCCTTTATATCGGAGATTTTCCAAGCGATGGCATGCTTGTGTGACTTTAAAACCTTAAGAAGTCGAACCTTCTCATCTTCTTTTAAGTTTTTAGCAATTATGACGGGTAGTTTATCGGTACCCTCCAAAAATGCATACTCAGGATGAGAAGGTAGATCCTTGAGCTCAAGCTCCGGAGGATCGTCAATAGAAGATTTTACTGTTTTAAGTTCTTCAACATGAAGTTCTTTCAGAGGGAGAGGATATGATGGATCATCGTTTAATAACTTCTCGAGTAGAAGAAGGTCTCCCTCCAGATCAAAGTCGTCATCATTAATTCCCGGTGGAATTAAATCATTTGTAAGACAAGCTTCGATTTCTTCTAAAATGTAGTTACCTTCCTCAAAAGGTGTGAGAGAGGGGGAAGAAGTAGAAAGGATAGGATCTAAAGACGGAGTGGGATTGCCACTCGTAGAACTATCCAAAAATCCGAGCACTTCTTGAGCAAACTACTCACAAGCTACGTCTATGACATCGATTCGATTAATCGACACAGCATCATTGTAGGAGTATCTCGAAGTTTAACCAACTTTAAAGGTTATGGCTTCATCATCAACTCAGAGAGTTAATTCTTCACCATAAACATCAAATAAAGCACGTGCCGTCCTCAAAAAGGGTCTTTCGAGAATTAGGGGAACCTGAGGATCGACAACATAGTCAACGACCACGAAGTCGGCCGGAAAATGGAACTTTCCTACTTTTACAAATACATCTTTGGCAATACCGGATGGACTAGTGGTCGATCGGTCTGTAAGTTCAAGAATCATTTGAGTAAGAGTAAGTTCGGGGAGTAAGAGCTCATTCCATATGGAAAGAGGCATCAAGTTGATGCTTGCACCAAGATCGGCCAAGGCTAAGCATTCAACTAACTCCGGAAAATCACAAGGAATAAGAAACTTGCCGGGGTCTCCATGTTTTTCGGGCAAGTTTTTTAGGATAACCGCCGAACAATTCTCATTCACCGGTGTTTTGGCTAAGTCAAATAATTTTTCTTTGTTATTAAAGAGACCTTTAAACATTAAAGTAAATTTTAGCATATGTAGAAGAGCATCCACGAAACTGAGCTCGAAATGTAATTCCCTAAAGATTTCAACAAATTTCGAAGCTAGTTTATCATCTTTTTCACAGAGCTTTTGTTTGTTGGCTCTCGAAGGATAAGGTATAGACGGTTTAGGCTTAGGATCAACAATGGGCTCATCAATCGGAGCTTGAATTTGGACTACCGGAGGTTGGATATTTTCGGTACTCGGTTGCACCATATCCTTTATCACCTCGGGTTCCCGTTCCACCACCTTGGGAAGAGGTGGAATTTAAGGTCCATCATAAGAAATACCGCTTCGGGTGGTGATTGCTTTCAAGTCACCTCTCAGGTTAGCAACGGTGTTGCTAGGAAGTGAACCCGAGCCCGAAGAAGAAGCGGTATTCATTTGAAAAAAACTACTCATCATGTTCTTAATATCATTCGTTAACTCATTCTTGAACGCATTATTTTGTCTAGTCAATGTATTATCCATCTCTTTCTTTAATTCCGTCCTCATATTGGTTATTTGATTTTGCATTATTTTCATATTAACGTCATTTGTCTTCATGTAGCTCGAAAGATCATTTGAAGGTCCAACTTGAGGTGGAGCTTGATAATTCTGGTTACCTTGATTGAAATTATTTCCTCAGTTCTGGTTAAACCTTTGATTTTGCACATTTGGTTGAGCAAACCCGGGTGGTCAAAACTGATTAGCTACACTCTGGGGACGATAACCGGTATTTCCCTAATTGTAGTTCACTGCGGCTGCTGAAACATATCCTTGAATCGGTCCCATGCCTCATAAAATGTTTCGTCAAACGTTGTTGAAAATTTGAAATTTCATTCCAGAGATTTGTTGTTTTTGTGAGAGGAAAGAAATGGTTAATAAACTTGGACACAAGATCGTCCCAAGTGAGAATAGAACGAGAAGGTTCTTTTTCGAGCCAAATATGGGCTGGACCATCGATAGAAAATGGAAAAAGCATAAGCTTAATAGATGTCTCGGGCACATCTTTGTACTTCAACGTAGAAGTAATCTTGTTAAAATATTGAATATGAGCATGGGGATCTTCTTTCTCAAAACCAAAGAATTGTTTTGAAGTTACAAGATTGATTAGACTATGCTTGAGCTCGAAATGCTCAGCGGGAATGGGTGGTACTACGATTGCCTCCGCCTAACCCTCGGTGGGTGCACGGAGTAATTCCGCCATAGTACGTTCATCGGCCATCGTAACTACGGGAGTCTCTACAAGAGAAAACGGTTCGACTTTGTTTAGAACGTCTACGATTATGACGTTTCAGAATCATAGAAGTAGGATTCGTAGAAGGTTCACCAACGAATTTTGAAGAAGAGCGAGTTTGAATACACTAAGAACAAAATAAGAGAAAATAAAAAAGAAAAATATTTTTGTATCCGATAATCCAACAAGTGTACGGTAGCTCTCTAGAAAACGCACAAAGAAGCGGAGGAGCGGGTAAGCGTGAAGCGTTTTAAAAACCTTCTCCTTTCGGGTCGAAGTTCGTAGGATCGACCCTCCTTATACCTCTCTTATAGTTTGTAATCTAAAGGTGAGCCGATTTCACAAGTGACACAACAGTTGTTTTTGTTGTTTTTGAGGGAGGAAAGAAATGGTTAATAAACTTGGACACAAGATCGTCCCAAGTGAGAATAGAACGAGAAGGTTCTTTGTCGAGCCAAATCCGGGCTGGACCATCGATAGAAAATGGAAAAAGCATAAGCTTAATCGATGTCTCGGGCACATCTTTGTACTTCAACGTAGAAGTAATCTTGTTAAAATATCGAATATGAGCATGAGGATCTTCTTTCTCAAAACCGAAGAATTGTTTTGAAGTTACAAGATTGATTAGACTATGCTTGAGCTCGAAATGCTCAGCGGGAATGGGTGGTACTACGATTGCCTCCGCATAACCCTCGGTGGGTGCACGGAGTAATTCTGCCATAGTACGTTGATCGGCCATCGTAACTACGGGAGTCTCTACAAGAGAAAACGGTTAGACTCTTTGTATAGAACGTCTACGATTACGACGTTTCGGAATCGTAGAAGTCGAATTCGTAGAAGGCTCACCAACAAATTTTGACGAAGAGCGAGTTTGCATACACTAAGAACAAAATAAGAGAAAATAAAAAAGAGAAAAATGTTTTTGTAACTGATAATCAAACAAGTGTACGGTAGCTCTCTAGAAAACGCACAAAGAAGCGGAGGAGCGGGTAAGCACGAAGCTATTAAAAACCTTCTCCTTTCGGGTCGAAGGTCGAAGTTGGTAGGATCGACCCTCCTTACACCTCTCTTATAGTTTGTAATCTAAAGGTGAGCCGAATTCACAAGTGAGACAACGGTTGATTTTGTTGTTTTTTCATTTTTTTTGGAATTTTTGATTACTTGATAATAGAAAATATTCATAAATGAAAGCGATAACTTCACGGGGAAGGGTCTTCAAACACTGATATTCAAACGTACATAATAATCGTTTCACAACCTCCCCGGCAGCGACGCCAAAAATTGATCACAATCTTTTACTATATATATATATATATAATATATAATAAATATATAATATAAATATATAATAAGGATAATATCAATAATAATAAGAGAGTAAGTATTCCAAGAGGCTTTTTAAAAGGATTATTTACTTTTACCCAAAGTATAATCCCAAAAAAACCTTCCCGGTTCGTTTCTCGATGAGGCGTGAATTGAAAATCGAGGCTATGTTCGTGATCGTGTGTTTGAATGATCACAAGTTGATTTGGTTTCCTATTTCTATTCTATAACTAAAATGCAAAAACAAGTAAAGGCACACTAAAAACGAAAGCAATTAAGGCTAAAACACTAAAAACAATGACAGGATTCAAATCCCATTCTTTAAAAAACTAAATTATAAAATTTTAACCCTACAAATGAAAATTTAATTTTTATAAGTTCTAAATGGTAAAAGAACATTTAAAAAAAATAAATTTTTTGACTTTTATATTATATATTATGAATTAAAAACGAATTTAATTTAAAAAAATAATAAAAAATACTAAACTAATTTGGAAAATTCTGAAAAATTTATGAAAAGTACTTTGCACTATGCTAAACCTAAGAAAAAACAGCTCAGTGAAATAAGCAGGAAATAAGCTAAAATAAGCTGCTAGGCTAAATGGCTAAAATGACCTTAAATAAGAAATAAAACAAACTATAACTGAAAAAGTCCCAAGGGCAGATGGTTAAGTGTGTTGGTGTGTGAAGGGGAGGTCACAGGTTCGACCCCTGTGACCTCTTTTTTTTCAAAACATTTTTTTGGTTTTCTTTTTTAAAAAGCTATAAAATAAGCACAAATGAAAAACTTTAACAAAGGAACTTTTTATAAATCTTAAAAATAAGCTAGTAATAAGCTAATTGCAATGACAGATTGGCTTTTTTAACTAAGTTACATAAAAGCTAAACTGTTTAGCTTTTTTAAACACAATAAGCAAATGAAAAAGGCAAATAAGCTTAAAAGAGATGAAGCCCAACCCTAATAAGCAAAATAGATTATAATAAGGAAAAGAAAATAAGCTGAAAGGGACTGAAAAGCACTAAGACAGAATGCATTAAAAACAGACAAGCAGGCTAACAAACTACTTTCTAAGCTAAATTTAAGGGGCTTAATGCACAAGCTAAAGGCTAAAAAGTAAAAACATATAAAGCTAGTACTACTGAGAATAAGAAAAAGCAAAATCTAAGCATTTTGAAAAACATTTAATCTAGTATAAAGCATTTAAAAAGGGCTGTTTTAAGCCCGATTTTTTGATTTTTTTTATTTGGTTGAAACTAAATAAGCTACTTGTTATCCTACACTTTTTGGCTAGTAAAATGAGCTTTAAAACTAACATAAGCTTCAAACATATCTAAACCTATACTCTAATGAATTGTGCAAGAAAAATCATAAGCTAAAACCACTTAAGCTTATCTCAAATTTGACAATAAAAAAAAGGCTTTGAGACTTTTAAAACTTGCATACTACCTGAACTACAAACTGAACTTAACAAATATTTGGCAAGCTTGAGACAACAAATGCAAACCTATACTACTTTATTCTAATGCATTTTAAGACTTGCTTGAAGCATAAAAAAGATAACTAAAGTTCATTTTATAAAATCTAAAGCTATAAGCGTTTTAAATGAGCTACAACATCACAGTCATAAACATTTATGATTTAGCATGAAAATGAGTTTTAGACTTTAAAAACTTATAAAAGCTGTTACTAAGACCTATTTTAAGCTAATCAAATTTGGTTTAAGATCCAAAAGGCTGACTAGCAGTACTAACATCAGTTAGTGCTGTTATGCCAAACACTCCTTTAGATTTTTAAAAACTCATTCTAAGCTAACAAAACAGATTTTAAAGAGTGAAAGTTAACCAGTTAAGCATTATTCCTATTTATGGAATTTAAGCACTTTCTCAAAATAATAAGCATTCAAAAGTAGCATAATCTACAATAAGCAGTTTTAGCCTAAAGTAAATTTATTTATAGAGAAGTTCTAAAGCTAATGACATAATATACTCAATAAAGCAATCTATGTAAAGCAATAATAAGCAATATAAAACAGAAATAAGCAACAATAAGCAAGATTAAGCAGATTAATAAGCAGTAGAATAAGCTAACAGTAAATGAGCTAAAAAGGTAAAAATGAAACTTACAAGGCCTTTTGCTTAAACAAGGGTATAAAAGGCTCTTAGAGCTGTTCAACAAGCTCTAGCTTATCATAGATAAGCTAGTGTAGTCTTAAAAGCCCTTCCAAGTTTGGCTTTTCTTCCAAAATAAGCTGTGGTATTTGATGGGTGATTTTTGAGTGAATGTTGGGTTTATTGATTTGATGATTACAAAACTACATGTGCTAAATAAGGTGAATGTTTTTACTACTGCTAGTCTTTGTTACTACTGCTAGTGTAAGTTTCTACTGCTCAAGTTCATTTTTCTTAAGGTGCGTAATGGAGGGTAATTTGGGTCATTAGAATACTTGGATTAGAAGTGTAATATTGGTTCGTAGTTGTGAAGATCAAAGTTGCATACTTTAGTCTCCTATTTGATATTGACAAAAAGGGGAAGAAGATTTGATGATTTGCAACTTATAAATCCTTGATAGCTTAAGGGGAAGTTTCATTTATATATTAACTTCAGGGGAAGTTCGTGCTTATTTGGTTTTGTCATTATCAACTAGGGGAAGATTGTTGGGAATTATATTTGAGTTGATAAGACAAAACATGAATGAAACAAGATGGAAACAAGAAGGACCAAAGTTGTCATTGCAAGATTCTACAAGATGTAGGAGATAATGAAGATTTGGTCAACATAAAGATAAAGATGAAAAGATATCAAGATAAACATTAGATGATTTACTTATTTAATATCTTTTATTAGTTTCCATGTAAACCTTAACCTCCTTATGCTATAAAAGGAGGTCCAGGCATATAGTTTTCTGTGTGCTAAATTGTGTGTGCACCAAAGGTGTAAAACGTGTTGTGTGTGTGGGTTTACACGTCCCACAAGATGTAGATGCTAGCATTGGTGATGTAGCCCCAAGATCATTAGTTTGATTCTGTTGATGTAACCGTCATGTAAGATTGTGGCTTGTAGTAGTCATGTATCTTAGGTGATGATGATGAAAAACCTTGTATTAATAACAATGATTCAATGTTTGAATATTCCGCCTTTGTTATTAATTCATTCTAGATCATGTTCTAAACAAACATGAGCTTAAACGATTCTCAACAATTGGTATCACAGCCAGTGGGCTCTCGATCTAGGATTCACAAGGTTTCTGTGTTTTGTTCGTAGACAAGAAGAAGGGTTTTGAAGCTCCTGTACATTTTGTTGCTGTGTATTCAAAAGCTTTTTGTGTTTCATATTTAAAGCAGTAACAAAGAAGTATCAGGGAACTCAAGGTTTTTATATGCTTGGCGTCAACAGCCGCAGATCGTATGATAATAATGAAGCAACAGGTTTTTCAATCAACAACAACAACAGAACATGGCGATTTGTTCATGACAGGTTAAAAAAAACAATGGTCCATTGAAGCTTCAACTGTGGTACGATTACTCTTCTTTTAATGGATAGAAAGTCGCGACATGTTGTGGTTATATCTGTTGGTGTGCGAGTACTAAGTGTGATGCTAGTTTATTGGTTTATGATCTTCATTATGCCACGATTGTCAAAAGAAAATATTAGTACTGCTTGTTTATAAGTTAATACTGCTCCCTTTACATTAGTACTGCCAGACTTAGCGACAGTCTTGCAACAGCCTAGTGACAGAAAAAATTGTCACTAATTGATTTGGGAGGAAGGAGTATGTAAATAGTGACATATTAGCGACAGTGTAGCAACAGAAAAAGTGTCGCTAATATGAATGGGAGGAAGGAGACATGAGGTTAGTGACAGATTAGCGACGACCTAGTAACAGATTAAGCGTTACTAATAGCCATGGGAGGAAGGAGAACTCATATTAGCGACGGGTTAGTAACGGATTTGTGACAGATATTGTGTTGCTACGCATGGAAAGAAGGATTAAGTATTACATAAAGAGAAGTTTAACACAACTTGCTTCATAGCACAGTTGGTCAGGGGCGTGATGTTAAGTCTTTCTTCCTCAAGGTGTGAGGTTCGAGCCCCACTTATGGTATTTGTTTTTTTTGTAGCAGGTCAATCGTGTTAGCTGCTAACAAAAATAAATATGATGGGTCTCATTATTGGGCCTACGTGGTATATATCACGAGTTTGGATTGGGCGAATACACACATGGACTGAATTGAAGTTGGGCCGATTAGAAGTATGTTGGGCAAAGTGATTCTATATGAAATAACATGGGCTGAAAAATTGATGGGCTGATATGTGATTAATCCTATGTGCGCTGGAGCAATATTGGACAAAATAACCTGATATAAATTATTTGGTTAGAAACGTAGTTGTAGTGAATGGACTGTCATCACGTGCTATCAAGATACATAGTACTGCCTATATTTTTGAAGTTAATAATGTTGGGTTCACACATGGATGGTAACAACAGTATGTTCGAAGAAGTTTATAATTAACTATTCAGTCTAACCTATATTGGGACATATATGATTCTTGTCTCACACAAACAACTAAGATGGAAACACTCACACATAAATTTTTGGTATTTAAATATTTTCAAAGGTTTATAAAGGCTCGTTATTATTTGCTACAATTGATTACAAAGATTATTATTTATTACTTATTTGATGGTGAAGTGGAATTATTTGGGTTTGTGTTCTTATCATATCTCAAATGGCTTGCAACGTTTGAAGATAACTTGTTCATGCTTAGAAACGATGTGACAAAGACTTGACAAATCTAACAAAGGTGTGTGATTTCTCTTATGGTGCTCAAAGCTCACATTTGCTATTACTTTAAGGAGTTACATTGTTGTGCTCAGTGTCTCATAGAAGATGAGGATAATTGTCAAGAGGTTGCGATCTACTTATATTTCACTGATTTATTTATAAGTTTGACGTCACGTGGATAGTACAAGATATAAGACGCAAGTTTGGGTTGTTCTACTTCAGCATCAAATTCGTTATACTCTATTTTCTTCATCAGTGATCACTACATAGAGCCTACAGAGTTTGAGATTCAAGAGATGGTAAACATATGGGTTTCAGGGGAAGCTTATTGACTAAATGTTTAACCATCTACATGCACCATTTGAGGGGAAGTGTTTACAAGTTGCTTATCTACTGAAGACCCCTATTAGATGATTACAAAAAGGGGAAGAGGATTATAGAGATATGATTTACAGCTTATCATATATGGTGGCATGATACAAAGGATATCTGATTAAGGGGAAGCTTAGAAGTTTTGTTTCATTCAGGAGATAGTTTTGTAATATCAAATAGGGGAAGATTGTTGGGTTTATTGATTTGATGATTACAAAACTACATGTGCTTAAATGAAGAAGAATGACACAACAAGGGCTTAATATGATCACTTTGGTATTCTACATATGGAAGAATTAAATGTTGGAAGATTTGCTAAAGATAAGCATTGAAAAGTCAAATGTTTAGTTTCCATATAATTAAATGTTTAGTTTCCTTGTATAATTAAATGTCTTTTATGAGCATTTAATTAGTCTTTTATGAGAATTTAATTAGATGGTCAAAGCATTTAATTAGTTTCCTTTGTAAGCCTTAATATCCCTCTATATAAAGGGTATTAGGTGTGTAGGTTTAAGATATCCAGAAAAATGTGTGTACACAAAGTGTTAAAGATGTAGATGTCTAGTAGAGTTGGTGTAGCCCCAAGGATCTTTGATCCCTGTTAGATTGTAACCGTTCTAGAGTTGATCGTCTAGAATTGGGGCTTGGTGAAAACATATGAATGGTAAACCTTGTTGAATATCTTTGTTCTTATTCCGCTTTGTTTTTATAACTTATGAACATTGATATTATCCTAGATAAAGGTCTAAACAACCTGAGCTTAAACGATCTTTAGAATCAATATTAAACTTTTCTTAAAAACTTAAAGCTATGAAAAAGTCTAATTTGCTTTATGAAAACAGGTTATATAAGAGCTTATTAGAGCTTATCATAACTTATAATTCATTAACATAAGGTAAACAGACTTTTGCAATAAAACTTAAAATTTCATTAATACTTAAAAACTTTTACAAGACTTAAAAAGAAAATACAATAAGCTGATTTTAAACTACATTAAGCTAAAAATACAATAAAATAAGCTATTCTAAACTAGATTAAGACTAGATATCCCTACTGTGTGAAAACACACACACTTATATAGCCGTTTAAGCCCTTGTAGGTGTGTTTCTTGTATAAGTGCTCTCCAAGCCTTCAATTCTGAGCCCTTGATTTCATTTTGTGTTTCTTTGAACCCATCTCAGCCTTTGATTTAATTTAAAGTCCCATCAACCAATACCCTTTCATGGGATTACCATCATGGCAATTTGTCTTCTTCTTGGGGGTGGGTTAAATTGGTTTTGTTTGGTTGTGGGGAATAGGTTAAGAATCTTTGTCGTCTGGTTGCAGGGTGATAGAGGAGATGAATAGTGTGAGGGGGGTTTGGTGGGAAAGGTATATTTGGGTGCAGGGTTAACGGGAGTTAGGAGTTAGGGACTAACGGTGTAAAGATTAGGACTAAGGATGAAATGGTTTAGGGACTAGAGGTGTAATAGTTTAGGGACTATCTTTGTTAGTCCCCAAGGACTAACAATGTAAAAGGCTTAAGGGTTTATGGTTATAGGCTAGTGGGCGTATGAACTTGGGCTAGTTTAAGTGGTTTTGGACTTTGGGCTTTTTAAACTATAAGGCTTATAGATAAGGCTTTTATAGGCTGACCCGACCCATTAACTTGGGTGCGGGTTGGTCCATTTAAGATGCACATGTCTTTAGCTTTGACTTTGACTTTGACTTTTTGACTTTGACTTTGATTTTTGACTTTTCACGCTCTTTTCATTCCCGTGCTCGGTTTTGTCGGTTTTGGCTTATCACCATAAGGTTATCTAAAACCCTTTATGTCTTTACAGTTATCATTTTATGTGTTTATATGTTCTATTTAGCAATATCACCATTTAGGATACTTTTAAACATGTAAAACATATTTCTACTTGTGATCATGGTTTTGAACATTTTTACATATGTTATGAGGTTGATAATATCATGAAATAATGGATATATAAGTATTGTAACATGTTGGTTAAGGGTAATCATTGTATCTGTATATAAAATTGTAATTTAAAGTTACTTAAGAAAGTTACAGGTTTTTTAAGCTTTATTAAGACTTGATACTTTGGAACCTATAGACATCAATATGGTCTTAGACTCTTTTATCTGTAAGAAAAGTATATAATAGTTTGAAAAACTTGTGGTAAATTATTAAGTTAAAAAGGGTTATAGTAAAACAGTATAAAAATGGATATGTATAAGTATTATAATCAAGGGATGTCTTTGGTTCGTCCTTAGGTAACAGGCCCTACCATGTTTTAAAAAGAATAGTACGCCCTCATGTCGATTCCAAAATGATAAGAAACTCGAAAACCGATTTATAACGAAAAAGATACGACGATTTCAAGTTTACGTTAAATATATACTTTTATAAAACTATTTTTATAAAAGTTACTATTCACCACAGAAACTTATACTTTTAAAACATCGATAAAACTTTTAAATACGAAGACGTGCTCGAAAGAATCGCTAAAAACGGAGTTTAAAACGAATAAGTTACGACATTTACGAGATTTACGATAACTAAATCTATAAAAATAAATATATAACTGTTATGAACAGTAAAAATCACTATTCATCAGAAAACTCAGATTTTGAAAATGTTATATTTTAATAACTCGTCTTAATACGAAGGCATGGAGGTAAGAAACGAAAGAAACGGACTTAACCAACGAGAAAGTACGCCAAGTTATTACTAAAGTATACCTTATAAACGTTTTTACTTTATTATATTATGATTTCACTTAAAACGATTAGATGGTGTTGTAGCTACTTAGAATTATATGGTGGTATTGTTAATCCAAGTACTATATTAACTAGGGAGTTTTCATATTGAGGCCTCTTCGGGGTGGCATATCGACGAGTTGTTGGATTTTACGATTTAAAGTGTCTTAGCTACTCATACGTCACTTACATGACCTCTTAAATTTATGACTAGGCCTCGAACGATAGTATGATGAGCTATACGACCTATTCAAAGTGTTTAGTACTTATACGACCTATATTGGATTATGTTGCCTTCGGATTCCTTCATGACGCATTTTCTATTGTGAATACTTGTTGATTACCATTCACTCGAGGTAAGTTCATAGCCCATTTCTCTTTACTTGTTTTATAAACTCTACGGGGTGAAATTACATGCTTGTTTTACTATGGACACAAGTGTTTTTAAACTGTATGCTATCCAGATTATTGCCTGATTATTATGGCCTTAAGTTACCACAGTGCCATCTAAGTACCTAATATCATGATACCGTCATTGCTTATTATGTGAGCGCTAGTATTATGGATAGATCTATCAGGACTGATAATCCCCACCTAGAATTTCTGGTCACATGTTGATCATGGTGCATTTAACATTTAGGAGAACTGTAGGCTGTTTTGGCAAACACACCATACATATTTCTGGGCTAGACTAACAGTTAGGTTCGGGGTCATGAGCTTGATGTAATACTACATGTTTTGTTGACTACTATAATTTGTTTCATATGTCTACCATTACTTAAAATCTTTGATCCACACTTTTGACAGAGAAACCTATGATTTATCAAACCTTTGTGTTACTTTTTGTATGTTTAATTTCAGGTCCTAGGTATAAGCTTGGATGGGAGCCGTGATGGATAATCAATGAAGATTGATTCTGTGTTTATTTAATTCAATGCAAACTGTATTCTATGAAAACTTACGTCATCTTTTTGTTGAAGTATTATGCTTTTGTTTAATTAAAACGTATGTTGAAATGTTTATTGACTTTTAAAACATTATGGACATAATGTTTGAACTCTGATATTTTGACTTATGACATCGAATGAAATATTATCTTAAAACGTCCATTTAAAGGTCATTCGTCGACGTTTCCTATATCTTGATTGTTGTGCTTTGACGTATCACCCCATTGTTACCATTTCGCTGCATACCAAAATTTGGGGGTGTTACAGATTGGTATCAGAGCCAAGGTTATAGGGATCTGGGTCATTTTCAAAACCTAGTCTATAACAAATTTTTACAGATTTTCTTTTCTTTCTATTTCAAAAATACGGATCCTTCATCGCTGATTGATATCCAGCTGCGCGCATTCCTGATCTTTACTTACTCTTTTCTGATTATCAATTGTTGTATTTTATATTTTTTTTTTATATATAATACTTGGTTTAAATCGATCCCTTATGTCTATCTTTTAGCGTATATATTCTTTTGTATCGGATTCGGATTATATTAAATATTTTCGACCATTCTGTTTAATTCATGATGATGATAGAATTCTTATTTTTCGGGTTGTTCATATACCTCGACTCATTTGTAAACTCTTACAAATTTTTACCGGATTTTGTACTTGTAATTATTGACAATTTCGCCGCAGAAGATTAAAAAAGAAACCATATAGAGGTGGGTGGAACAAGCGTATGTGCTAAAGCTTATTGGAAGAATACGAAAAGTCTAGGCTAATCTAGTTAGTGATGGAAGTTCAAGAGGAAACCCTGGGGAATGCTGGAGGAAATTCATGAATGTGTATGGTTGTTCGCACAGACTTTATGAATGGACAACCTCCACTTGTAATGGACGAAGGTGTTGTTGTTGGAGTTAAGGGTTTAGATAGAAAAGGTTGAGCAAGTCGTTGAAATTGCAAGTGTGCCTGAAGAAGATTAAGGTTATGTTTGTGCTAGTACTTTCGAGGCTTTCGTGCGTTAACAGGGATGGTAATGGGAACGTTGCACACTCTAGGGCTCGTCTATGCTAACCATTTATTCCTCTGGACTGAATATCAAGATGATGAGGGACTACGATTTTATTTGTCCCAGCAACTGAATCAAGGACTGGGCTAAGAGTCTGGACTTTGACTCTGAAAGGAGACGACATTGAGGGCATAACAACAATCGTTTCCATGAGTTGGCCTTGATGTGTCCTGAATTGGTTGCCCACTGAAATGAGAGATTGAAAGGTACACTCGTGGGTTTCCTAAAGAAAAGGATATATCCTTCTTCTAAGCCTACAACTCTGCATGATGCCATCAACCTGGCCCGTTGAACTGGTTTTTTTGCAAGGCAGTTCAGGGTTAAGGCTACTAGATTGGTTGAAAGCGACAAAAAGAAAATGGGAAGATCACCAAAGAACTCACCACAACAACAACAATAACCCCAACAACAACAACCGTAACCGAAACAACAACTATCATCAACAACAAAACAGGAGACAGGAAACTGCCAGGGCTTATGCTGCAGCCCCAACTGAGAATAGAGGTTATGCTAGGAATCTACCAAAGTGCAACCATTGCAACTTTCACCATAGTGGGCGATGCCCTCCAAAGTGTCAGAAGTGCCAAAGAACTGGTCATCTGGAGAAGGATTGTAGAGATATACTTCCAGGTGCATGTAATGATTTCCTGCAGAATGCGACGTGTTATGGGTGTGGTGAGAA
The DNA here is from genome assembly GCA_026074375.1 of Tanacetum coccineum. Lineage (NCBI taxonomy): Eukaryota > Viridiplantae > Streptophyta > Magnoliopsida > Asterales > Asteraceae > Tanacetum > Tanacetum coccineum. The sequence goes on from BQNB010015369.1 coordinate 69,608, forward strand.
AGGAAATCTTAAGAACAAGTGTCCTAAGGCAGGAAACCAGCATAATGAGGGAGCTCGTGCGAGAGCTTACGTGGTGGTTGAAAATCCGCAACAGAATCCGAATGTGTCACGGTACGTTTCTTCTTTATGATTTTCACTACGTTGTATCCTCTTTGATTTTGGTGCTGAGAAGAGTTTTGTATCTTCTGCCGCTTTATACCTTTTTTTGTTATTTCCCCAAAACCGCTTTAAATATTGTATGAAGTAGGAGTGAAAGTTGAGAGATGGAAAGGGTGGTTAGTACCAGCACTGTTTTACGTAGTTGCACCTTTAGTCTTGCTTATCACGCTGTTTAAAATAGACTTGTGACCAACCCGACTGGGTAGTTTCGAGGCCATTATTGGTATGGACTGGTTGTCATACCACGAGCTGTCATGATGTTATGAAAAGATTTTCTCGTATTCCTCTTCTGTATGGCGAGATTCTTGAAGTCCAGGCGAGAGGCCGGGAAAAGAATCCTGATCATTGCGTTTGTTTGTGTCAAGGCTATGGAAAAGAAGCTTGATGACATTCGTTGTCCAGACTTCCCTGAGGTGTTTCTAGATGATTCTGTCAAGTTTACCTTCTGTACGGTGTGATAGAATTCCACATCGATCTGATTCCAGGCGTGTCGCCAGTTGTTAAATCGCCATACGATAGCTCCGTCAAGAGAGTAGAGTTGTGAACCAACATAAAAAGAGCTTTAAGAAAAAGGCTTCTTATCGACCTATGTCACTCACCATGGGGAAGCCACCCTATGCTTTTTGTTCAGAAGAAAGATGGTGCGATGAGTATGTGTATTTGACTACAGGGAATTAAATAAGTTGACTATTAAAGAACTGGTATCCTCTTCCCAGAATTGTGAACATGTTTGATAATTACACGGTGATGTTTTTCTCAAAGATAGATCTTCAAATCAGGTTATCATAAGTTGAGAGAGTCCGAGTGGACGATATATCGAGAGACCGCGTTTAGACCAGATATGGGCATTTTGAGTTTAAAGTTCATGCCATTTGGGCTGCATGAACGGCACCGGAATCTTTATGGACACTTAATAACTGCGTCTGCCAAAACCGTATTTGGAAATTCGTAATTTTGTTCATTGACGACATTCTTAATCTACTTCAATGTCAAAGAAGAACTTGAAGTCCACTCTGAAGACGATTCTAGAGCTTACTTAAAGAAGGAGAAGTTGTAAGCCAAATTTTTCAAAGTGCGAATTTTGGTTTACAGGAAAGGTCCAGTTACTAGGACTTGTGGTCTTCCACGTGACTGATATCCAGTAGATCCTAGCAAGGTTGATTCAGTCTAGAACTGGAAGATTCTGAATCCGTCAACTGAAATCCGTTTCATTCTTTAGGGTATTTGGGTGGGTTACTACGAAGATTCATGAGAATTTCTTCTAATATCGCCAAACCACTTCACACTGTTGAATCAAAAGAATAAGACATAGGGTGGGGCGTTATGAACAAGTTGAAGCTTTCCGCTTTCTAAAGGAAAGTTATGCAATGCTCTAGTGTACTACTCACCCCCCCGATGGACCCGACGACTTTGTGGTCTATTGTGATGCATCAAAACAAGGTTTTGGGTGCGTGCTGATGCAGCAGGCAAAGTGATAGCGTATGCGTCAAGGACCAGTTATAAGATAGCATGAGAAAAATTTAAAACCACCCACGACCTGGATTTGGGTGCAGTGGGTGTTCGCACTTATAATCTGGAAGACATGATCTTTATGGACCAAAAGTGTTATCTTCACTGGGACCACAAGGTCTCCAGTACATATTTGACCAGAAAATTTGAAATTATGCGCAAAAAGGGTGGTGGATCGAGCTGCCTAAGTTGTACTCCCCCCAAAATGGGTCGCAGCGGTTTATGGGTTGGCGAGTTGTTACTTCATAGTTTCAACTAGCATCGAGATATGAGAACGAACCTCTATATGAAGTCGTGTAAAATTGACTACATTTGATTAAATAGACTTGTTTTGTTTACAATAGCGATGCTTAAATAGTTCATCCATTGAAAAGTAAAGATTTAAGACATAACAAATATTCCCAAAAATGTAATGGCAATCCGATTCTTTTATAGTATGACTCCAAAATGATGACACAATGTATTCCTTGTTTCTCGTACCTTATTGACCCTCAGAAAAACATGCTTTAAATGTAACATAAAGTTTGGTGTGATTCAAGGTTTAGTAAATGTATAAAATAGGGACCACAATGGTTTCCTAATGTAAGACATGTTACACATACAATATCTTAAGTTTAATTACGAAGTGCGCTAAGCTCATGACCACCGAGCTCGACATTTATGTTGCAAGGTAAGTGCACTATGTGCCCATTGTAAGATGTTCAACCGCAACATCCATATTGTTCCGAAATGTATACGTCGTTGTTTCAGTTACATCAAACCGATATGCGCTTACTCACACGAACGTGGGGGATGTAATCCCAATTAGATCTATCATAAACATTCGCAGCTCGCTAACTAGCAATTGACAGTTATGTTAGTGGGCAATATAGTGGGTTCAGGCTACTTAGGCCATCTCGTTATAGGTTTAAATGAGTATCTTGCGTCCATATGTAAAAATGTTGCATGTTCCTCACCCCGATAGTTGTAAAAAACATTGTAATTGTATAAAGCGGGGGCTATGAATCTCACCGTAGTGAATGATTTGTGTATCTAAATCAAGTAAGCGAATCGCCTCGGCAATTTGGTTTGCAACCGTAATTAAATTTTAGGCCATATGAGTTGATGTATTTCATATAATTAAAACATCGCATGTCGTATAGTTACACCACCACCTAATAGTTTTTATTAATTCTTTGAAAGTTAAAACAATAATTAACTCGTACTTTGTTAAATTAAAATATATATATTTGTACTCGTAATGAAGATATTATTTTTATTTACTAATGCATCATTGGTAAAAATGTATGATTTAATAACGATATTTCATTATTAAATTAATTGTTTGATAAAAGATTGTATAAAAATAAAAGTAATGTGCGGGAATTTTAAAACTTCATATCTTTATCGTTTTGACTCCGTTTCTTATGTCCACGTCTTCGTATTAAAATAATTTATCAAAACATCATATTTATAAAGTTTAAACCCTCTGATGAACAGTAACTTTTACTGTTCATAACAGTTTATAAAAACTATTTTTATAGAATTAATTATACGTAGTTTGTTTAAATCATAACTCGTTCATTATAATTCCATTTCTCGAGTTCCTTATATCCTTGGATTAATATTAAGATAATTTATCAAAATATTATATTTATAAAATTTAAAACCCTGATGAACAGTAGTATTTACTGTTCATAACCGTTTATAAAAATTGTTTTTACAGAATTAATTATATATAACTTGTAAAATACGTAACTTGTTCGTTATAATTCCGTTTTTCGAGTTGTTTATGTCCGTGGGTTCGTATTAAGGAATTTTATCAAAATATTACATTTATGGAATTTTTACCTCTACTGTTCATCACAGTTTATAAAATTTGTTTTTATAAAGTTAATTAGATATAACTTGTAAAATCCGTAACTTGTTCGTTATAATCCCGTTTTTCGAGTTCCTTACATGCTCACGATCCTTGTAAAGAGCACTATTTTTATAAAATATAAAACATAGGGTCTATAGTTCAAATTCAATAGTAGGCATAAAAATATAATTAGGGTTTTCAATTAATAAAGTTAGTTTGTATTCATATTTGTTTAAAGACCTTGCACCATAATTTCACCA